>JABUQX010014725.1:2500-34054 GCA_015478945.1 Trachelipus rathkii
ATATTACATATTATTATATTACATATTATTATTATTATTATTATTATTGCTATATTATTATTATTAGAAGAAGAGTTGAGTTATTATGTTGTTGTTAATATTGTTACATGATACATACTATTGGTTGCTGGTTGTTGTTGGTATATATTGTTGTTATTACATATATTATTACATATACATACATACATTATTATTATTATAAATAGCAAACATATACATACATATTATTATTATTACTACATACATATACATACATATTATTATTATTAGGGAAGATATATTGGTATATATATATATATATATATATATATATATAAATATATATTTCCGTCGGATGATGTATCAATAACGGTCCTTCCTCTTTCATAAAATTCATAACCTGTAATAAAATAAATATATATCATATATATATATATATCTATATATATATATATATCATTATTATATATCATAATATTTATTGTGTATGATTAATGTTGAGTTAGGTATATGTATATGGGTCTATGGGGTAGCTGATATATATATATTAGGTTATACTATATGTATTATTATATTATTTACAGTATATATAATAGACTATATATATATATAATATTATCTACGTTTTTTTTGACTAGCTGTGCTATCTCAAAATTTCTTACTGTGTTTCATATTTTTTCTTTAATTCACTTATTAGAATCTGAATATTTGATCATTTAATATTTTTTAATTGCTTAGTTTGTTGTTACAGATCTTGTTAATGAACTTTTGATTCGTTGAGTTCTGTGTCTATGGGTAGTTCTTTACTTAGTTTAGTCAAGTAATTGTGAGGTTTCGTTCCGCTCTTGGAGCTGAGTATTGAAATTTTATATATATGTGGATGTAAATTAGGAATAATTTGGATGATAGAGCTATAATTCATACTTTATTATCATGTGATAAGAAAAGGTTGAGAAAGTTGTTTGATGTATCTCCAGAACATTTTTGAATCGTTGATGTGATGTTTATACACTTCTCTTACTGATGTTTTCTAGGCCCAAAACTCTCCACTGTCTGCAATTGCGCGTAAAATTACGTCAAAACCTTTAAGATCCCTCGCGAACCTCACTAAAGGAAAGCCAAATAGAGCATGAAAGTTAGTACAGCTCCGTACCGATCACACAAGTAGGATGTTATCCATATATATGTGAATATTATATAAGTTAATATAAGTGGCTTATATGAGGTATTCTGATAAGTTAGTATATTAATTGCTATACTGATAATATACTATATACTTTATATATAATCTGTAATATGTAAGTATATGTATATATATTATATATATATTATGAGCTATATTTATTATAGGTATACTTTATATTATATATAGACTATTAGTGATAGGTGTTCGAAGATACCAATTTAATTTTAGTATATATAATGATTAGTATATAGTATATTATACTATATTATATTAATATTATATATATATATTAATACTTATTATATTATATAGTGTTATTATATATATATATATTATTATATATATAAGTTCCTTAATCAATTGTTCATGATCGATGCATTAAGTATAGTAATTTTGTATTTTAATAGCTATTAGATTACAAGTTTACTTCATTGTTTAATATGTTAATATGAGTTGGTTGTGCTATTTTATTGTGTAAGCCCCCGCGACGGCAACCGTATATCGCTAGCGGCCCCTTTGGCCTGGGTTGCAGCCTGGTTGGCCGGTTGATGAAACGCTGGTCTATAGCTTCTATTTTTATTTGTTTATATTTTGTTATTTTTTATTTTTTATTATTTCATTTTAATTCTCTTGTTTTATTTTGTTATTATTTTTTGTATGTATTTTTAGTGTTTATTTTTATTTTTATATGGTTTAATTCGTCCTCAGCCCTGTTAGTGGAGGGTAATTGATTAAGCCTTCCAAAACGTTGTAACCTAATTCCAAGTAAGATTTTATCCAATGTTAGTCGGCGGTGTGAGAAGTTTGGTTGCGGCTTTTTCCTTCACTTAATATATATGGTGTAGGTCTATAGTACGTATAGATATATAAATATATAAGTATGATTAATAATTAGTAGTTATATTTCAAGCTATATATATGTATGTTTATTATTATATATATGCAATATATTTATACTATCATAAATATCTCTACTAAGATAAGGGTATTGGTGTTAGTACTATTAGTAGTTATAATTTCTATATTAGGTTTATGGTATAGTAAGGTAAATGTATGTGAAATGTACCAAAAAGTATACGTATATACTATAATATCTATTAGGTTTAGTATACTAGCTATATAAGGTTATAACTTGTATATACCGTAGATAGCGATTATTATATATATATATATAGTATATATAAGTAGGGTATTATATATTTGCATTAGAATATGTATACTTTTATATAATATATATATATTATAGGAAGTATTATATATACTATATATAGTGATAATAATATATTAGTCTATATATAATGCTGTATATATATAATGTAATATGTATAGGGTTATAATAATATATATATACTAATATAGTTATATAGTTATTATTATATAGTATATAGGTACACTATATTAGTATAGTCTAAGGTTGTATATAATATATTATACTATATATATATAGTTATAGGTATGTACAGTATATATCATATTATATATAGTATATATAATTTATATATATACTACCTATATTGGAAAGAATGCAAGCGAGACAATAGATTGATATTTAGTATAGCGGCAGAGTGAATTCCTTTATTCGAAATAGCGTTGTTTATTATGTGGGTGTGCATGCCTCCAACACCGAGGTGAAGAATTAATTATGAGGTGCAGAAAGTATATCCGAACAAGGTAAGGCGACAGATCACACTCATCCTCCCTAAATACTCAAAAAGAAGTTGCATCAGGGTCGGTTGCCTTCACAACGTTCACAGATTTCAGAAACCCATGTCCCGGTCACACGTAATTAGAAGTTATGAGACATTAGCCACCTTAGATGGAAGTGAGCATCTGGATAATTGCCTGAGCCGACTAATGAAGATGAAAGGAAGGCAAAGGAGATTAGTCTTTTCAGTTGGAGAAAATAATAACAGTAGTTAAGGTGGGTGGGAAAATGAAAAAGATATGAAGAAATAATTAGAGATATTTTTCAAGATGTCTGAAGAGTTTGGCAGTAGTAAACCCAATAGATCAGCGCACAATTGTTTACTGAACGTTAACTTTGCTTCGAATAATATCCGAGCACTTATTCAGAGCTAAATGCTAAATAAAAATTAGATAGTTCAATAGAAGAACGAGAATTTTTCCACTGCTATAGGCAATGTCTCTAGTCTGAATTGGGAGAGATCAAGCAAGATCGCTTCTCCACTGGAGGCAGAGTGGGTAATAGATAACTCCCAATGCGGTTAGAGATGAAAATAGAATAATGACAGGGTTGTCCATCTCCCTTTTTTTAATAACACACTCCTGATCTTGTCGTCATCACCAACAATGACTTCCAGAACTCTACCCAAAAAGCCAGAAGGGTCTAGGTTTGTTAGGTGTGTGAATCAGAACTATATCTCCAACCTTTATTCTTGTCCACTCTGACTGATAGAGATTTTTACTTGTCTGGCGCAAATTTAAAAGATAAGACTCATACCATAATTCCCTAAGTCTCCAAAACTCTACCTTGAGCAGTTAGGTTATGGCTAAGTCTTGTTGGGAGGGGGAAAGTTTTTCCATATGGGGTGGAACTTCATTGAATATGAGGTTTTAATTGACATAAGCTTCAAAAAGGAATTTGGAGCAAAACTTCCCAAATCATTATCTGATACTAAGGTTAAAGGGTCTTTTGAATTGATAACATTTGGTGATATTGAAAATACTGTTAACAGTTTGAAGGTAAGTTAAGGTTGCATTACCTATAGTTTATAGAGACATCCCTTAAACTGTTCGTATCATTCTCTCCCAAACTGATCCCACCCAACTGGATAGATTTGAATCTTGTAATGTTTGACATGTTATGTACGCATATGTTCGTAATAATATATAAATTATATTATATATATATTAATATATATATATAGAGATATACATTATAATTAATTATCATTAAGGACTCATAAAGATTATATATATTATATATATCTATATAATATATATATATATAAATTATACATAATCTATTAAACATGTATAATATTACTTGATCCAATTTATTAAATTGCCTATATATATTATATATATATAACCATATATTAATTTATGTGCTATTAATATTATATATATATTATAATATTGGTTATATTTATGAAAATATTATATAACATGTATTATTATAATTAATATTTATGATAAATATTATATTTAGTAATGGTATATATATATTATAATATAGGCTATATAGTATAATATATTGTATGAAATATCGTTATTTATAATAATGTAATAATAGGTAATAAATTATAAATAAGATAAGTAATTATCGTAATTATATAATCATTGTAAATTACTTAATTATGATACTATAATTGAAAATTTATAAGATATATATATAAACTATATTATAAACTACTTATTATATGTAAATGATTACTAATAATATTTATATTAATAATATATAAATATATATAAATATAATATATATAATATATATATAATATAATTATAATATATTATAATATTATATATAATATGGTGAATAATATATAAATTATATAAATTAATGGGGATTGTATACATTTATTTTAAATTGATAAAATTATTATATATACTTTATATTATTAATCTTTATATATACAATATCGTTATATATATATATAATTAGTCTCCATCTGGCATTTTTCCATAATAGTATTAATAGCATCCAATAATTTATATAATAAATGGTATATATATATATATAGATTATATATATAACGCACTCAAATAATATAACGATCTAGTATAATATGTAATGTATAAAGTATAGTAATATATATATATATAAATATAAATATATATAAAATATAATATATATATATATAATATTAAATATATATATATATATATATATAAATATAAAAGATTTGACGAACAAAAAATTTTATATCAAAGTTCTGATAGCTCTTTATTACCCATTAAATATATATAGCAAATATAGAATATATATATTATATATATATATATATATATATATATATAATCATATACCTTACTTTAGATTAATATATGATATATTAAATAAACTATTATTGAAATATATTTATTTGCTAATTATTTTAACTATATTATATTATACTCGTATTATATATCTACAATAAAACTTAATATATTTTATTTATATTACTATATAGATATATATATCATATGACCTATTCCGTCTTAGGTATTTCCAAATAGTAAAACATAGTATATAAGATATATTATATTGGGACATATGATATAAAATATATATAAATATTATTGGATAATATTGATAAGGGTTTAATATAATATATATATATATTTGAACATATATCCAAAGTTATTGTTTATATCTTCATTTATAATATATCGCTCTAATGCTATATGTAATCTATATGATATAGTAATAGATGGAATTGCATATGTATTGTATTATTGATTATTTATATATTACTATAATCGATATACTTTAATTATATTAAATAAGTGTCTTTTGGCTAAATTATCTATCATTTGGCGTAGTATATAGTGACCCTTTTCATCTTATAATGAATATAGTTAAGGTTGTGATATTTTGTTAGGTATACAGTGGGACATGTTCATGCCATTATTTATTTATTTGGATTTTGGAGATAATAATAATATCTCCTTTTATAATAGTAGTAATAATCATAATAATGTCATGCTGCTATTATCTGATCTATAAACAATATGATTGTTGGCTTCTTTAGATCACACTATCTTCATCCAGCCTTTACTCCTTGCTTAATATAATGAATTTTGATAAATTATATAATTTTTAGATAAGTTACTTTATAAAGCCTATTGCACACCTTTAACAACTTTTATAAGTAACTAAATAGACTCTTCCAACTGTTTTGATCTAAGAATAATGTGTATTATACATGTTAATAAGTTATCTTATTCTATTATATTATATATATTATAATATTAGTATTATTATTCTGTACCGAGGATACATTTTAAGGTTATATACTTATATATAATATATATATATATATATAGTGCCTTAATTATGAGATTTGATACTATATATCTTAAAAAAGAATCCTATATCTATATAAAGAAATGAGATATTATAATAACTGGGTACTATACTAATTTATATATATATGGCATATTTGAATAAAGTAAATATCAAGTTAATAGGTATATATATTATATATATATATATATATTATATATGTTAAATTACTATAAATACCTATCTTAGTAGGTAACAGATTCATGGCTGTAAGATATATAGTTTTCATAATGATATATACCTATATAAAATATTCATATAATATTTTAAGTATTGATATATATATAGTTATGTTATATAAATAGCTATAATAAAAATATATAATATTAGAGATACTATATATATTAATATACTACCTATTGCTATATATATATATACTTCATAATTTTGTATATTTATATATAATTTATTATATTTAGTTTGTATAAGTTTCTTTGAGCCTATATATATATAATTTGATTATATATACTCAAAATAATATATATATATTATATTATATATTATTTATTGCTATATATATATATATATATATTATATATTAAACTATATACTATATATTATCATTTAAATGCAAGACAGGAGTCCATGATATATTATATATAAAAGTGGACACAAACATTAATGGAATTAGTTTACAATATATATAATAAATATCACAAACACTTGTATAATGTTATTTATTGTAAAATCATGAACTATTAGAAAATTCTTATGTAATTTAATAATTATTAGAATTTGAAAAAAATTATATTGAAAAATATAAAAGATTAAACATACAATAGTATGATATACAACTCTAAAGTAGGGCTATAAAGTATGGTCCCGTATAGATTTAATATTATATATACTATATAGATAGTATATATATATAGAATATAGGTTAGGCTCCTATTGGTACACCTTTTATATATATAGAAGAATCATTAAATTAGAACCTATATATTATGTAAACCTATACTAATAAACGAACAAAAACTCTAATAACAAAGTAAGTAGTAATAATAATATTAGGCATCACAATTATATATAATACTATAATGAAAATTAAGAGTTGAAGAGTGAATTTAGAATAAGGTGAGAATAGTACTACTTATCTATAATTTTATATATATTATAAAATTATATGATATTTATTTTATAAATATAAAGCATAGTGTAAAAGTAATCACAGGATAACTAAAATACTATAATTACTTAATGCTCAAGGACTATACTTTATCATTTTATAATAACCCAAATAATATTAATAATGACATATTTAACAAGTGGAATTGCTCATACTATAATATATTATTTATATACTACATATTAATAATTAGTAATCAAGACCGTTCTTATATAATAAGTATTACGACGTAATATATGATCATATATTAATAATAAAAGATAATTAATAATAATAAGGATCAAAAAACCTTGGACACAGCAGATTAACAACAATCTTTTGGTATTAATTTATATGACTATATATTAAATCTATTATACCATTAGCATTTTATACTGCAATATTAAAATTTTTTAGCTATTTATATAGATAAGTATTTTTATAACTATTATATATATATATCTGTATTAATAATAGATAGGAATAGTCTATCTAATATTAATCCTATATATATAAATGTAAACCTAAAAATTTACCAAAAAACATGATTGCGAAACTATTCTACCATTCATATTCTTATATATACATATAAACAGTTTTATTTTAATTAGTTTATTTACTATTTTAATGTTTAATATAGTTCAGTCCAAACTTCTAATAGATAAAATTTAAAATAAAAAGTTTCCAATACTAATAATTATATAATTAAAATTTCTTTTTGTATGCATTATTCTCTTCAACTGTGTTTTTTTTATAAAAATTAAAGTTATGTATATTAGAATAAAGTGTACACTAATAATTTAAATTAAATTATACAACAATATAAAAATTATAATTAATATTAATAGAATCTGAGTAACTATATAATGTACATCATCCATAAGATACTTATAGAAGTCATGTTGTCATTATTTAATCATATATAATATTATTATTTTTGAAGGTCTCTTCTATGGGATAGATATTAGATGTATTATAAATATCTATAAATAAATATCAATATGAGTTGATTATTGTATTCATAGTATATATTAATTGCCATCTATGTTATATATTAGTTATACGCATTAATTCATTTGTCCTAATAATATATTATTGCTCTATAATATATAGCTATTTATTATTAATTTATTATTATGATTATTGCGGTCTATCACTCGTACTATATTTAGATATTATTTATATCATAATATGTTTATATATTAATGGTATTATTATATTATTTTAATTATTATTAAATTCATTGTTTATATGTCTCTCCTGCCCATTTTTAATTAGTTAATCATATAAAATTGGATCAAATTATTCCTGAATATTTATTAATAATTATCATATTTGTAATACGATTTATACGCTGAAGTCTATTCCACCCCATAATAATAAAAAACTATGACAGCTGCATATATCTTTTCCGTGTCTCTTTATTTTGATTGTAGACTTAATTTTTTAATAGATTTGAAACTCACTTTTATGACCATATAAATTAACTTCCTTCTAGCAGTGCTGAGCTATTTGCAAAACACACACAATATTTAAATATATATAATATAATAATGATATCATAGGATATTATATCCAAGTTATTAGGCTGCTATACTACTATTTTAATTATAGAGATTAGTTATATATATATATATATATATATAATATATTATATATTATATATATTATATATTAATAGATAAATATATATATATATATATATATATATATATATATTATATAATATATTATATAATAATATATATATAGATATATATAATATATAATTATAAAAGGTATAGGATATAAATTAGTGTTAATAGGTAGAAACAGTTATTATAAAACAGGCTCTGAAGCCTATAGTTGATTAACTATATATTAGTGTATTCTATTATATGCACTGGGAAAGTTAGTGTAGATGTGAAAATATATAAATAAGGAAATATATATCACCTTATAAAATATTATATTATAATTTATATATAATATAACATCTAAGTAGGTGAGATAGATTACTAAATTAACTGACTCTATTCAATTAATACCGATCATAAAATAATCATTAACTTGTTGCATGGATATAAAAGGACTAATATCATCACATATATATGTATAGGACTCTTATATCATAAATTTTTTTCTACAAATTTTATTTATTTATTAAAATGAATCTCTTAAATGAAGCTATCATTATATGGCTACATTAAAGAGACTAAATGGTATTATAGTTTTTAGATTGGAATAACAATAAGAATAGTTATTATCTTCAATATCCATTGAGTAAGATTCTATTAGATTATTGTCCGTGTTTATTATAATAACTATCTATTATATACACCTTTGAATTATTCAATCTGTTTCAAAAACTCGATATATCTTATATTAATTATATCTAATATATTATTATTACATTTATTATTCTGTAATATATTGAATACATTGTTATCTATAACAATATTTCAATACTATACTCATATACAGATTTATATTATATAGTTATATTTAGTAGTATATAATTTTTTTTATTAAGGATAAATATAAATTATATATAATAATTATAAAATATATAAGATATATATATAATAGTAATCAATATGAATAAATATTTATAAGATATATAAATATATTATGCATTAAACCTAATAATTAAGGTAATGATGGGTTCCATTTTCTCAATATTGATTTTATGATTATTAATAATATTATTGATGATATATATTATATATTGAATATATATTGATTTATGATATTTATATTTGAACTAAATATTGTAATTAGATGTGGATATTATGTAAATATCTATATCATATAATTAGATATATATAATTTATGTATAGTATATATAAATATATTCCCTAAATTTCCAAATATGAATTATTATAATATAATATAGAATCATCTCATTTATATACATTAAAGCAGATCCTAACTCATATCATTTATAATAATCAATTTACTTATATTAACTACTGTTTATAGCGGATATAATTTTTTTCTTGTATAGGATTACTCTAGTCGACTATTTCTTTTTCTTCTCAAAGAACAAATCGTGTGTTAGAATTTTCTAATAGAAATATATTACTGTAATATAAAAAAGAATAAAAGCATGAATATATTCATTATATATAGCCCACGAATCATTACTTATTGTAATTTTTGTGTAAAGATTTTATTTCTTCATAATAAATTAATTAGAGTACTATCATGAGTAAATATCTAGAAGAGACTTTAATACTCTAATAATACTTATTTAAGATTCTTCTTCAATCAATCCAATATAAAAGTAAGGATAGGAGATGAATATACTTATAATAGATCATGAGACTATAAATATATTATATATATTAACATCATATATATAAAAGTAAACAGTTCTTCTATTTCGTGCATAATAGTATAGCTATAGTGATGCATACTAATTATATCTTTCAATATTTTCATACATTATACGAGTTCTTACCTGCAATAGAAAAGCTTCATTCTTCATTTTACAGATTAATCTATTAGAGTTTTGTCCAGTCAATCATGCTAATTTAGAAATAGGTAAGTGATAATACTATTATCTAGTGTAAGTATCCAACAGTCGGATACTATAATATGGAACATCGATATCTGAAGTACCGAAACTCATTTATACCTATACCTACCAATTCCTATATATATATATATATAGTAAATATATTAGAGTGAATGCAAAACAAAATATATTAAATATATTATGTTATGGTAAATATGTTAGTCTTTCAAGACTATTAACATTTGTTATAAGATGTATTGATATAATATTATTTAGAGAATACTTTATTCTTTGTCTATTACTAAAATAGAAGCTGTTAATAATTATGATGACTTCTTTTATATATTTGTGCAATAATATATAGGCATTACTAAAAAGAAATTGATTGCTCCTCTCTCAATAGGCCTAAGTATATAAGTAATTACTCACATAGTGATCTTATTAGCATAGGAAATATATTGATTTTTAAGTACTGAACATTTTATATTGTATAGGGATACAATATATTATTGAGATTATATATAAATATTATATATATATTCATACAACCTTATTAATATTATTATATACTTATAATACTCATTATAGGTATTATATGAGGTAATTAAATATACATTGCAATTAGCATTCACTATATAATAGTACTCTTATATATAATGATGTGAATATATATATATAAATATATTATTATATATATATATATATAATAATATATATATATATATATATATATATATATATATTATATATATATATATATATATATTATAATATATATATTATATATATATAATATATAAATATATATAATGATATATATGTATAACAAATAATACTATATATATTACTTAATTATAGTTTATAATAATTATGATATAATATAAACTCTATATATATTATTATATATATTATATCATAAGTATATAATATAATATATATATATATATAAGTGGTATATATTAAGAATATTCTATATATATATATATATAAAATATATACTATGTCCCCTGTTAAGAATGATCTTCATATATAATATATATATATATATATATATATATATATATAATATAATATATATATATATCCCACTATAAACTTCTATATATATATATATATATATATATTCTAAAGTAATCATATATACTGTAGTTTTAATAAAATATTTTTTGACATTGCTATTTTGTTTTATTTGGAAACTGAACCTTAATTTAAGTAGATATTATATAAAGTAACTCATTTTACGTCTCCTAGTTAGAATTTATTCTAAACTTATTTTAGTTAAATAAATATTTAAAATTATATAGTTTTATTACCGATATAATATATATATATTAGTATTTGACAATTTTTTAAAATATTTAATTATATATTTGATATAATAATAGTATTAATAATTTTATAATATAATTATATAATGATGATAGTATATATATATAGTTAAATATACTAGGGACTTTATATTTTGTAATAAATTATATTTGCACTTAGATTTTATTCTCTTTATATATATATAATGATTTTGTATAAATATAATACGTATTATTATATTATATTATATTATATATAATATATATTATATATATATATATCATAGTATATATATATATATATTTAATTTAATAACATAATTAAATTTATATTTTGAATTTAAAATATCATTATCAATTTATAATATAATTAATTATATATAAAAAGTGATAATATGTTCAAATATATTTCAAATTTACAGTATTTATATTGTAAAGATAAAAATAGAAACAATAGTATATTAATTTATATATATATAAGTATATAATATAGTTATTCATATAAAGGTATATAGAAAAATACTCTATATATTAATATATATGTAATATAGTAATATAATATACCGATATAGATATGTAAAAATATTTCCTTTGACATGACTATAGAACAATAACATTTATATATATGGTATAATTTATTGATAAAAAACTATATTTCTATATATATATATATAGTATATTAGATAATACTAATATACTAATATATATTCCAGTAGTACCTATATTATTTCATCAGTAATTTCATTTTAGAAAATATATATATAAGTGATATATATTTTTTTTATAATATATTAAATTAATTAATATTAAAATACACTGTTCATACAGCTTTAATGAAATGTTTATTTGCCTTTTGATTCTGATTTTATTTATAAATAGTATAAACACCTTTATATATATATATATATATATAAAAAGGACGGGAATGGGAAAGGAATATAATGGTTGGGTTTCATATTATAATATATTACATATTTGTATATTAATAAAATATTTATTATTAATTAAATATTTTTAAATATATATAATATATAATTAAGATTATATTACATCTATATATAATTGTAATGAATTATTTATCGTATATTTAAATTATATCGTATATATAAAATAATGAAATCTTTAGTACTAGTTTATTATTAATATTATAAGCTTATATTTATATTATATATATATATTTATTATATTTCACGACAACCCCTCTTCTTGACAACATCGTATATATTAACGGGAGTACGCATATCTACTCTTATATTAATTTTAATATATTTTTTATTATAGTAATATATAATGATAAGTATAAATTGTAGATATATTTATAATAACTTATAAATATTTTATTATTTTATATAGTAAAATATTATAATAAGGTATATATAATAATATTGGGGTTAAATATATTAAATATGTTATATGAATATTTAGCAAATGTATAATATTACAAATACTTATTATAAGTTATTTATACAACTATTTGGCTACTCTACATAAAGAATATATTTTGCATATTAAAATATCAGGGACTTATATATTATAAAAGAATAAATTACAGTTTCACTATTATTATATATATATATATATGAATATATATGCTAATATATATTTATATATATATATAATTTTATATATATAGAAAGACAATAGTTAATTTTTATTATATTGCGTAATAGTGTTAATAATATAATATAATATATATATAGATATATAATATATATATATAATATTGAATTTTGATATCTTCCTTTATTTAATAGATTATTATAATATATAATTCATTACTTTATTTATTTGATTTAATCGAATAGCGATATAATTGGTAACTGAATCTGACTTTACACAATCTCATTATATTATGATAAATTTATCAACTAAAGTGATGAATTGAGTCAAATCTATTCTAATTATCATATGTATATATTATATTTTATATTATAAATAGTTTAATTATATTTATATATTGTTATAATTATAATTATTTTGTATGTAGAATTAAACCATTTACTCCCCAATCCATTACTATATAATCTATAATATATCCTATTATATATAATAATTATATATACTAACAAATGATATCTCTTATTATACATACATACATACGAAATATAAAATAATCATGACACTTATTTCTAATATGGTGCATTATGAAAATATATTTCACAATATACCGTATTTTAAAATGAGCATTAAAATTATTTTCGGTTGTTCTTGTACCTTGTACCACACTCTGAGAATACAACCTTACTCAGACTGAGTAAGTCTTTAAAGTATTCAATGAAAGGAAGCTCAATCAAAAGCCATTGCTTTATTGCCAAAATTCCACAGAGAACTTTGCATTTTTTAGTGTTTTTAGCTTACTCATAAGTATTATTGGTTAGCTACTAGTCAATAGAAATTTATTTCTGTGATGTTTGCATTTGTGGATTTTGATTATTTTAATTTTTTTTTAGGTAAAGAGTAAAAAAAAAAAGTCTTCTGTTTTGAATAAAAATTATTTTAATAGCGTTTGTATTGAAGACTTGTTTATAAGTATAAAAGGATGCCAAATTTTTGAGTGTATATAGAATAGTTTATTCAATGAAAGGTATTAATTGATATAAACGTATGTGATATTGTTGTATAATCCCTAAAACTTTTTTTTTTATCAAAGAAACTTTTATTTAAATCATAAGAAAAGCCAAATATTAGCATATCAAACAAGTTATTATTGGCGATAATATATTAATTAAATTACAGTATTATCATAATTTATTATTTCATTTTAACTTGTTTATATTTATTTAGAAATCGGCTGTTTGTAAATTTTATTTAAATATTTTTCTTTTTGCCATTAATATTTATTTAAATAATAAAATAATAAATTTTTCAATTTCTTTTATTTTGAACACCTAACTTGAGTTCAGTAATCTCGTTTAATAAGCTTAAAAATGAAAATTTCTTAATAATTAATTGTTGGCGAAGGCTCCTGGACGTTTAACCGAACCGGAAAATAAAATTATGAAATCAATGTTTAAAAAGACACATTAACTAACCTATCCTATCCTAACAAAACCTAATTCATGTTTGGTAAAATGATTGACACGGATAGTGGACATAGGAGTATTTTTCTCCCATTTAATCTTCAATGGATTAATCTCTCTAAGGCTCTACGTCTTCCATGGTAGACCCGACCTTTTTAAATATAATATTAGTGTATGTATTTATTTTTCATTTGAAGGTTATTTTCCTTTTTGCAAAGAAAACCATTTTGAGCGAGATTGCATTATCGTATAATTTTCCTTTAAAAGTATTTTTGCCCCAACTTGCTTATTCTAGACAAGACCGCCATCCTTAATTATTATTAATTAATTTATTATTATTATTAATTAATTATTATTATTATATCTCATTATATAATTATTATTATTAATTATTATTATGAATAAGTAGTAAAGTAATAATAGTGGAATATAATTTATTCAATATTTAACTACAAATCGGACATCAGCAGTTAAGAAAATAACTTCAAATGCCAAGGGCTAGTCGAGATAGTTTGTTTGTCACCGAAACCACATCCATGAATTTTGGGTGGTTCACTACTTTACCGCAGAGAGTCTTGGCAGGTTGAAGAACTTGCTGTCACATTCATTTCCTAACGAGAGTGGAGTTTGGAACTTCATGAAGATATAAATCTATGCATGATAAGCAAAACCCTGCTTATTGCCCAACTCATCTTGGAAATTCTAGCCACCGTGGGACGTAGGAAATCCGCATCCAAATGCTGGGAGAAGCGTTGATTTTGGCGTGATATTTAAAATTGTTCTTGTTGTATGTGTTGGCTATGTTTTTTAGTGATGTGTGGGTATTGAGATTAGTGTAATTTACTATGCCGTAAACTGTAGTTAAATATTGCAGTAAATCTATTGGCGGCAATTTTTTTTGCGAACGTTCTGGTAGCCAGATTGAGATTCGAACTCCCGTCAAAAGAAAAAAAAATCGATTTTTAAACGAAAAAAAAATCGATCTAATCCGTTGAGCTACCATGAACTCCTAGTTGAGATATTATGACTAAAGTATAACCGAAATATAAACCATTATACAACAATACTGCTGGATGATATGTGGACAAGCACTTACTACTACTGTCTCTCCGACCCAATCTCAAATGAAGGCTTTAGATTTGTTTTTATTTATAATTATTTTTCAGCACCCAAGGTAAGCCTAGAAGAGGAATCAAACCTGTCATTGCCCCACAAACGTGGAATTTTTTGATTTTTATCATACCCCAAACCCCATTGCTCGTAGTGCTAACATCACTTATTTAGCGAAGTCGCTTACCGTTCTCTTTGTTCGTCACAACCGTACATATATTCGGCTATTTACAAATCCCCCATTCCTAAAGTATTACACTATCAATATAATAGTGAGGACTCTGTATTTTTTTGGTGGCAACCGCTCTCAAGAGGTGGTGCTTACGTGTAGACCATTCAGTTTTCACTTAAGGCCACTATACAAGTCGATTGTCGAAGAACCACATCCCTCCTCTTGGCAGTTCATTGAGTGCACAGCCATGACCTATATCGATAATAAGCACTTATCTCCCTATGTTCTGAGCCTCCAGATACTGATTTACGTGTTATTGGGCATTAAGAAGTAAATTTAAAGGTTTTCTTGGTCTTTATTGTTTTAGTTTCTTGTTAGATTAATTACCTACCTTAAATATTTGTTCTATATATACATATCTGCGAGACATACGTCTAGAGAATATGATAGAACCGGACCTCAGGCGCCTGACAAGTGCATGCTATGTCAAGAAGTGCCCCCAGGGACCGATATATCTCCAATGAGCTGTTCTGACTTCTGTATATGGTCTCTGAAAAAATGACAACTAAGTTTCAACCTTAAAAGGTAATGGTAAGCACTACAACTGGTCAGTATAGTGTTTAAAACGGGACCATATTCCCCAAAATTACTTAAGTTAAACATTACGAATGAAGTACTAATAGTCCTTTAAGTCTGAACCTCTCATCTTGCAACTGATGAGAAAAAAATATTGATAATGTGACTTTGAAGAAATTAAGCATGCTGATAGCTATATATTTTTAATTAGAGAGACTGCTTGCAAAAAAAATCATTAGATTGAACTAATTGAAGCCATGTTGACTGCAACTTTCCAATAATTGATCTTTACAAGCAACCTATAATCTGTCATTGAATTGTAGTTTAACTCTTCAGCAAAAAGAAATCTTGAATATACGATGCAAACTTCTCTCGTGTGCATTAATTGGTCTTTATTTTCACCACACTATAAATATATTAACCTACAGTAGGTCAGATAAATAGGGAAATTATATCATACAAAGTGCGAATATGCTTTTTCAAAATTCAAGATATTATTTTTTTTCTAAAGAAATTTTTGTAAACTTTTTTTTATTTTTTTCTTAAAAAAAAAAAAGGGAAAAAAAAGTTTTTTTTTTTTTTTTTTTTTTCCCCCCCCCCCAACCGCCCCTTTTTAAAAAAATTTGCCCACGTAGAATGTAAATTTCTCATTTTCTTCTTAAACGTTACCCTCTTCTTTATGGCCTTTCGAACATAAAGTGGCAAATGAATTTTAATAGTAAAAAAGTGTAAGCGTTCTTCACCTATGGATTACTTCAAAATAAAAAGTTTTAACTACGATGATGAAGGGGATTGCTAGAGTGCTGTTTTGGACCAGAAAAGGTTTAGGTGGATTATAAGTGCAGTAATTTGAAAGTAGGCTAATCAGTGTTTGGAAAGCAGAAAAATAAGGCTAATAGTGAATGAGGACATAATAAAATTCGCATGTTGTTTACAAGAGCAAGAAGTAATAAGTAAACTGATAATAGCTATGTATAGGCCAGTATTAGAGTATGTGCCACAAGTTTAAGGGCCCCTATATTTAAGTAATGAGACATTAGAGAAGATGCTAGGAGAAGTGAGAGTGCAACGAGTAGATTATACGAAATCAAGGATAGATATTACGATGAGTGATTATGAATTGTAGGGAGGTAAGGAGCTGATGAGGATGAAGGCTGAAAGGGGAGATTATGAGTAGTGTTCATGTATTGAATGGCGAGTAGATTTCTGCGGAGAGAGGAGACGTTATACAGTCTACAAAGAATATGGTTCAATAATTGCACTAATACAAGAAAGAACGGATAGAAGAGCCCTACATAAGAGTAAGAGCGACGCACAGTTGAGCAGTAAGGAAGCATAAATAAGAGAAATAAGAAAGACAAGCAGCCATCGTTCGATATAAGAAAGATTACTTCAGTAAATATGGTATTTAAATGATTTGTAAAAAATGGGAAATTTGCACAGCAAGAGTTAGAGTTTAAAAACTCGATTTGCAGACATTTAAGAAAGGACTGGAAGTGATATATGGATGGTTTGGAGTATTATCTAGTATATTTATTGACAAAGCCAACCAGTATGGCAGTGATTTTGAGTTACTGTAGTTATTAAATGGCATAATATATGCAGGAATATAATAGTAATGTAGTAGTGGGTTTAGCCGCATGTGATATATACATTTAGAATATATAGTTTTAGTGAGAAAACTTTTAATGAGAGTATAGTTAGAATTATTGACACAGCACCCTACGACATTTATAGAATTGCATGAGAGGCAATGTAATATAAGAATTTAGAGATAGCAGTCGGTAAATATAGTTATTGACTAAAACCCTAGGGTGCTTAGTGGAGATTTGCAGTGAATGATATGTTTAGTGTTTTGGATGATTGGATTCTGTTGAACTGGAACAATGAACAGGACAAGTCTAACAGATAGACCATGTGCTTATAAATTAACTGTCTAATAATATTTCTAATGTTCTAATAAAAAATGATAAATTAGTATAGATGAATAGATAGATAGAGAGAAATTATTTGAAAACGAAGTTCTTGAGAGATTTAAAGAAATATCAATAGAACCGACAATATTAAATCAAAAGACAAAAAAATTATATACGTAAAAAAAAATATATTGAGCAAGAATAACTGACGAAGTTTTAAGTTTAAAGAATACGAAAAAACCCACACATATTAAATAATTATCAATTCATGGAAGTATTGCGTCTTATATCGTCATCTGTCATACTAGGCATTATTTAAGAACATGTATGCGATAATACGCTCAATCCATTTACTTAGTAACTAGTCGTAGTATAAATATAATATAACACATATCTAATAATTGTTGAGAAGAAAGTAACTCACCAAGACTTCTTATTCGTCGAGTGACTTACTCAGAATCTCACAATTAGTCTTTTCAATCAAAATTACTCATGAGTCCTTTTATATATTCTAAGTTCTATTGATTTGCTAATTCGTTGTGAATTGTATTATCATATATCGAGTACAAATTACCAAAATTATAATATTGACATTATTCATTCCAAATTTTTGACTCATATTTCGAGCATATAATTTGAGTTAAATACTCAATGTACTTCTCACTCACACACAATCACTCTCACGCACTCTCTTTTACTCTAAAAAACACACACACACTCTCACAGAACACGCGTAAGAAATTGCCTAAAAATGTTTCCTTAGATTAGAAAAGAATATAACGCTGTGGATACTCTCATGTCGAAATTATGTCTATATTTAAATATATGTTTAATTTAACCGTTATTGGCTCGATCAAATTTGCACAGCCGTGTATGGCACACATATCATTATACACACTCAAATAAGACACTAATTTAGTAATAAGGTTGAAATATTATAATAGCTCTGGTATAAAACACTAATTAGAGGATAATTAAATAACCAATTCTATAGATTTGGAGGATATTTGTATTAGCTCTATAATTGATATATATAATAAGAAATGCACGTGATGATACTAAGACTTTGCGAGCTATCACACACACATACAGTGTGCTGAAACTAAAGAAGTTACACGAATGATATCTCTGGCCGAAGTTTTTCTCTCATCAGCGTCACAAAGAATAATACTGATAAGCTGACCAGTAATGAGAATCAGCTTATAAATCCTGGTCTTTTAACTACATCCCCTCACACTGAAAAAAAAAAACATATCTCACATATATTAGACTGTATTTATTAATATATTTATATAATAAATATACTTACACTCCAAATAATAAAAAACTACGAATAATATCTCGGGTAACATACTTTTTTTAGCTCCATTTCACGAAAAAAAACTTAATCAACATAAAGACAACAGATATTTCCTTAAATAATAGTGATTCTTTCTTATTATAAATGTTAAATATTCCTTTATATATTTTATTATATATATATATTATCGTACACAAAAAAATATTGATATATAACCTCCGAGGTGCCTGAAGAACGCTCTAAAATGATGGAACACACCGAAGAGTTCAGGCTCTGCGCTAACGGACATCTCTGTGGGATCGAACGGAGAGACGTGAGCACGTATGGTTCCCCCACCCTACCGGAGGAAGGACTTACGGAACCCGTCTCTTTTGGTTATTTGGAGTGTTCGCGGGTTCTACTGCACTCTCACCTCCCGCTGACGAAGAGGTATGGAAGAAAAACGTGCCTTGAGATCAAACACCTCGGCTCAGTAGCCCTAAAGAAATGTGTAAAGCGCTGACTTTCAGTATGAGTATTGATGAGTATTTCTTTCTCACTACTCGTAGAGCTCTCTGCAGATATGAACAATGAAAGAACCAGTGTACAATATTTTTTTCTTTAATGCATTTCCAGATAACAAGAAATTTCAGGATACGTGCTTGATTTCCATATATGTTAGCAGTTTCTTGTACCTATCTTAGTTTTCGAGATATTCAGCGGATAACTTCTTTAGTTTGCCACATATATATATAGTATATATATATATATATAATATGATATATTTATTAATATATATAATATATATATTTAAGTAATAGTATTTAAAAGATATAAGATTTATTCTCTTTTATACTATAACTAGAATATATACATCAATAGTATAATATAATTAGAATATATAATAATATATACAATATATAATATAGTGATAATAGATACTAAGAATATATACTATTAAAGAGATTAATATAGATAACGATATTAATAAAGTAGAAGTATAAGATAATAGAATGAGGAGAAAGAGAGAGATAGTAAGGAGGAGTTATATTAATTATAAGATCTTGTGAGTATAGTAAAGTATATAAGAGTAAGAGAGAGAGGATAAGAGTGAAAGTGAAGATAAGAGATAGATAGATAAGAGAAGAAGATAGAGAGAGAATAGTAGTGAGATAGATATAAGTATGAGTAGTGGACAGGGGAGAAGCAGAGGAGGAGAGAGAGGAGGGAAGAGAGAGATATATATAGTTATTAGTATATATATATATATATATATATATATATATATATCATATATATATATTATATATATATATATATATTATATATATATATATATATATATATATATATATATATTATAAATATATATATATAGTATATATATTATATATTATATATATATATAGTATATATATAGTATATTAGTATATAAGAGAGAGTATATATATAATATTATATATATATATATATATTATATATATATATACTATATATATATATAATTCTTCTAAAATTAATTTGTGTTTATTTTAGGATATTAAGAATTAAAATTATAAAAGCTATTAATAACTGTTATTACTTATTTTATAAGTATTAGCGTTTAGCAGGAATATTCACTATGATTTTGTCTCCCATGGAATGAATTAACTATCAGAATGTCACTAAAAAAAATCAACTATAGTTCACACATAACATTAACATTGTATTATTATTATTATATATTGATTATTATTATATATATTATAATTAGAGAGGAAAGAGAGAAGAGATGAGAGAGTATATATATGAAGAGAGAGAGAATGAGAGAGGAGTAGAGAGAGATAGTGAGAGAGAGAGAGATGAGAGAGAGAGATGAGAGAGAGAAGTAAAGAGAGAGAGAGAGAATATGAGAGAGATAGATGAGAGAGAGAGAACAGAGATGAGAAGAGGAGAAGAAAAAGAAATAGAGAAGTAGAGAGAGAGAGAGAGAGTAAGCAGAGTAGAGAGAGAGAGAGTATGAGAGTAGAATGAGTGAGAGAGAGAGAGAAGAGTATGGATTAGAGTGAGAGAGAGAGAGAGAGAGGAATGTAGAAGAGAAGAGATGAAGAAGAGAGAAGAGAGAGAGAGAGAGAGAGAGAGAGAGAAGAGAAGAGAGGTAAGAAGAGAGGTAAGTAATGATGAGAGAGAGAAAATTTTAAAGAAAAATTAGTTTTTTTTTCAATTAATCGTTCAATCTTGTCATCGGATCTCAAATAATTAGTATTAACGTCATTAATGTCATCGTCATCATGGGCAAAAATTATTTCATATCGTCCCATCTTACTAACACAAATCTCAAGGCTTCCACCTTGTATGTGGAAAGACTGAAGGCCAAATGACAATGTATTTCGCCAAATTAGAGCATAGGTTTGCATTAAATTTATAAGGACTGATTCGAATTGACACTTCGTGTGTCCTCAAATTTGCTCATACGCATGTGTGGAAAATATTCATACACTTAAATAGTATATCACAAGAAACATGTGTAAAGTGATGTGATATGGGAAGTAAATTACATATTTCTTTCAATTACTCCTCTCAAGAAACTATCGATTACTATAACTCAATTTCAATCTATTAGCAAAAATCCTAATTTATTAATATAATTCTATTCTAATCTATGAGCTCGATTCTTTTAATGCACTATTCTCTAAGTTATAGGATATATATGAAATGTGCATAATTGAAATAATAGGCACAGAAGGATCGGAGAGGCTCTTCTTAGTATCTTTTCTTCAGGCGATGGTTTATTCCTCACCTCCCATAGAGATAGGCTAAACGCTCAGGCATATGTGTATTGGCGAGAAAAAAAGGTCTTTGAAAGATATAAAACAAAATATATAAAAATAAAAAGAAGAAGAACAAACCAAAAATATATCGCAAGGTATTAGAGATATAAGTGAACTTCTTTTAACACAACAATGTTGAAAAATAATAAATATTTATGTGTAAATTCCTAAAACCTATTTATGGAGTGTATTGCTAAAAAGATAATTAAGTATTATTGAAAGACTTCTCAAACGCTCGATTTAAGGAGGCGAGAGAGAAGAAATTCCGAGAGAAAACAATGTAATAAAAAGGTTTAATTTATAAAACTATGTGTTGTGAAAAATGTACGAACTTTATATAACACACAAAACTAAAAGTTTGCAAGTGGCAAATAGTTTCCAAAGTGCTATTAATACAAAACAGGGTGCGTGCTGGGGAAGCACAGAACATCATAAAAAACCTATGAGACAACGCAGTCTCTAAGCGTCATGAAACTCTGCAAATATCTGTCGGACTTTTGATCGCAAGGTGATAATGCATTAACTAATTTATTTTATAGCGCTAGGGAGATGCAATACAGAGACACAAAGTTCTTAAGAAGACCTGCATAGCGAACCAGTAATACTCTATAGCGATATGCTTGTTAAGTTCGGCCCCATAATATATAGTCTGACTATGAACACACGTCGTTGAGAGAGATATTTCTATATAGGTAAATCATAAAAGATTTCAAAAAAATACTTTAGGATGTTTGTCCCGGAAGTACGCCACGGAGCCAGGCTCAAGATATACGTAAAGTGTATATAGGTGCTTACCTGATATGCATTCCTTATATTATTTGAACTTATAAAGTGAAGAGGCGTAGTGTGATACGGTAACTTATCTAGAGGACAAGCTCTAGGCTAAGATTCTGGTGAAGTAAGACCGTTGAACATAATAGGTTTTGCTTCAGTTCCTCATTGTTTATAGACTATTTGGGTATCAGAGATTCGAAAGAGTTAAAAGATATACCTGTAGTGTAATGGTTTACATTTTTTTGTCTTATATCAAACTACAGAATGGCATTAGAATTAAAGGCTTGTACACGTCTATACCTCTTGAATGTGTACACTATTTAATAGAAAACCTTTCAAATTTTCAGTTTGCAAGTAGAGTAATATATATAAAATGCAGTAAAGAGAATAAATTATAGAGTGTAAAATAATAAGGCAATCTCACTGCTAAAAACTACCGGACGCGTAGCCGTAATAGGTCCACAGATGAGTCTGGACACGATATAAGGTATCGTTAACGAGAAGGATTAGCACGTTCGAAGAGGAAAGAACCTGCCTCATACAGATGTGATATACAATGAGTAATGAGTTAAAGAGTAGAGAATGGAGCTGAGCGAGAGACGGGAAGTGAAGAGAAATGAACAATGTATTAACTAATAAGCGAAATCTGAAAGTAAGTACGCGTAGACACTCGCAGCACACTAGATCCAATGCATAAGGTTAAGCAATTAGCGAGAGCGCGATAAGAAAGAGGTAGATCTGACATAGCAATGGAGAAAGAATAGGTGAGAGATCCGTGTCTGATGTAGAAAAGAATCAGAAGAAGTACCCTGTATATAACTCGAGGGTTAGCACACGAGGTGTAGCGAGTATCACTAGAATATCACGCACAAGGTGTAGGAGGAAGTTTTAGTTGATGATGAGAAATTTCGGACAAAATTGCGACAGAGAAGTTATAAGAGGTAATATTATTTAAAGGTTTTTCGTATGTATTTTATACAGTAGATATTGAACATCAACAAGATAGAGAGGAGAGAGAGCCCGTGAAGTGTCATGAAAGGTTATGAAGAGGAGAGAGGGAGAGTAAGTAGCTCAAATGTGAACTGAGGTATAGAATCATTTGTAGGCAGATAGATGGCGCAAGATGTGTAGAAGAGATAGAAAAAGAGAGAGAGAAGCATAGAGCGAGCCTTAGAATGAACGGAATTGAAGACAAATTCAAGTAGTGCAAAGAACGAGAAGAAGTAGATTTCCATAGAGTCAGCCAGATTGTAGCGCGCAAGAGAGTCACAGAACACGTTGATGTGGAACAAGATTTGTTCGCGACCGAGGGTTAAGAAAAGACGGAACGAAGCCAGCGACCCGCGTGAGGAAGCCGAGAACAGTATGCAAACAAAGTGATAATTATAGCAATTAGGTGGCTCGAGTCGGTGCAGTAGTGAACCGAGCGCATAGAGAACTAGTTCCGAGGCGATGGCTAAAAAACCACGGATAGTGAGTGGGTCACGGCAAGCAGATTGAATTAAAGATGAAATAAGATGGAATGAAAAGATGAATATATAGTAAGAAAGAAGAAAGAAAGTGATATGAGAATAAGAAAAAAAAAGAAGAAGAATGAGAAAGATGAGAGAGAGATATGAATAGTAAATAGAGTAAAGCAAAGATAAATATGTGTAAGAGAATTATGTTGCGCTGTTAAAATGAAAAATAACAATCATCCAATTAAATACCTTCAACCGGAACCACACTACTAAAGTACTGGCACAAATAAAACAAAAATGACTATAAAACAACGGTCAATTTGTGATATGATAATAAGCTAATACCATTTTTGTGCTTGAGATGCTATAGTTAGATTATAAGTATATTATCATTATTTTTACTGTTATTAATACAAATCATATTTATGTATTAAATGTCCATGTATGAAACTCTTATTTATTATAGTACTCAATTTTCCTATTTTACTATTATAAAATTATCAGAATCCAGTATTATATCCTACAAAGTTTGCTTATAGGAGTTTACTTGAACTAGAAGAGGACTGCATAATGGAGTATATTGGACAAATGCCAGAATAAACTATGTTATCTACGCCAGCACGAGGAACTTTCCCTCACTTAATTAATCAGACTAAGTTTTACCTCTGCTGAGAAAGTAAGCAGGAGTCGAATATAAGTTTCCGAAGTGATGTCCAGATAGAACA
Organism: Trachelipus rathkii; assembly: GCA_015478945.1. NCBI lineage: Eukaryota > Metazoa > Arthropoda > Malacostraca > Isopoda > Trachelipodidae > Trachelipus > Trachelipus rathkii. Next base: position 28,430 of record JABUQX010014725.1, read on the forward strand.
ATTTTTATCATAGTAAGGCTTTACGCGGAAAAGGTTAAGTGTGGTTTACCATCCAGATCCAAAAAATTACAGGATCTCAAGGTGTATATCATAGTCCAGGGATTAAGTGTAATATGGTTATGTGAAGTATGGAAATTATTGAAATGGTAAAATGGAAATTATTTTTATTTTCTTATATTTCTTTTTTTTAAAAAGAATGTTTATATATATTTTCTATTAAGTTCTCTATTTAATATATAAGTTATTTCACTCAAAATATAAGTAAGTAATTATTCTATGTAGGAACAATGTAATTAAGAAAAATATATATATAATTATATTAAAGTAGTTTATATAATGATATAATGTATTTATTTATGTTCATATTAAATATACTTATGATGCGTGAAATTAAATAATAAATTTAAATTTTTATATTATATGTTAATAATATATATCTTTTAAAGTTGTAAACTTGCCTGTGATTGGAGCGTAACATAAATAAATCATTACCTCGGGCGATCTCAGTTTGTATGCATTGAGGGTGGCAGCATAAAAAATTACTACTCTTCGCATGAGATTACCACCATATATGGAATCAGGGCGTATGGCACCATTATTATAATTGGATGGGAAAATCATTAATAAATACAAAATGGAGAATTTTTTTTACCATATTTTCTCTCTCGTATAAACTTCAATACCAGTATGTATAATAGTGTATCTACTACTCCCTATTAATATCTAAGATATAAGATTATTGAAATAAACTTATATTTATATATATATTTTAATTAAAATCACAAGTACGGCTCCACCATATAATTAAATTCCATAGGAGAGAAAGACTGACAAAAAAAAACATTAAAATGTAATATTCTATATAATTTATAGTTATATATATAAGAAGTTGAAATAAAACACCGCTATATCAGGATCTATCTTCCTCTGGATTTTCTACTATTTAGGAGGGTGAAGCGGACCGTCTCATTGAGTGGGTGTGACACTAACGGAGCCATCTGAGAGTATATAAAGAGATACTAATTGAGACTCTCCTTTTTAAGCATAATTAAATTGTTTCGAAATTTGATTATGTATTTTAATAAATTTTACCGCAAAGACTGTCAATAAAAGTGGTAGTTCCAGAAGTTATATGAAGTGAGGATTATTTATCAAATAGATACATGTTATCAATCGAGACAGCTTGCTTCCATAGCATAAGTGAATAAAAATGTCATAATTAGGATAAAAATAAGATAATAGATAAATATATACAGGATAGTCCGAGTTGCACCCGTGTTGGCGCGCTCAAAAGAAGGTGTTAAATTTATTACTTCTCCTCTCCTGAATTCCGTCCTTTTCTTCCTATTTGAGATAACACTTCTCAGTATTTTTAAAAAATATTTGACACTTAATATAAGTAAACTTATTATACACCTTATGACAGAGTGCTATGTATAGTATAACGATTGCTCAAAAACTTAGAAAAAGATAATGTCCAATAAATTAAATAACTGTAAAATATCAGAATACTTTCCCCCATGCCGGAGCCGCTCCACTCACCTCCACCAATAGCAAATATTTATCGAGTAGCTGGGGTAGAATGTTCGGACCAAGTTATGGTCCAGTGATTTTTGCCAACTAATACGTGTTTGAGGAATCAGAAAAAAGAAAATTTAAAGCACTTTGACTGAGGTGAGTAGAAGAGCAAAATATAAAAGTCGAGTGAATAACAACTACCCAAGAAAAAAAAGTGAATTTAAAAGAATAATTTTTTAATAAATTAAACAATAGTTTAAAAAAAACTCAGGTATATTAAGCGCAAGAGCGCAGGTGCAAGAGCGAGAATATTGTATTGTATACCCAATAATTACTAAACGATTTTTTAAAAATATAAAAATCTTCATAGAAATTTAATGAATATGATGTCTCTAAATAAACTTTTGAAATATGAGAATTAGAAATACCCAGACTTAAGATAAACCACGCACAATACCTAAAACATTTAAATATTTTTTATCAGTTTACTATTTAGTCGTATATTTTCATATGTATTTAATTTAATTTATAGGATGTTAGGAGTTAAAATCTAAAGTGCTGATTTTTCATCTCCTCAATAGGTAGGAGCGGGGCTCTCGCGCGTGCAACGCCGCCCGGACGCTAACAAAAAAAAACCTAAATAAGATAAATACAATAGTATATAGGAAAGAGAGGGATGATAGGATGGATTGAGAGTACAGCAAATATGATGAGTATTATGAAAAGTGGAGTGTGTTAATGTAAAAAAGATGAAAAAAGTGATGACCGGGAGGCGCTTTAACACTGAAAAACATTTTCTTCTTTTAATCGTGAGATGTAAGTCCGAGAGAAGGAAGAGTACAAGATGATAAATGAGCTTAATAACATATTTGGAACATGCAGCACCAAAGAATAGTAAATATATTATTATTATAGGGACTACGAAGCCGAGGAGGAGTGGAGGGGGAACAGAGAAGGGTGGGAAACAGTAAAGTAAGTCCCCCCCGTCGTAGTCCCCAGGATGAGAGATGAGGGAGGATATAGGAGAGAGACCGCATGACTCTTTGCATCTTTGAAGCGGGTATTACCTTAGGGTTTACTTTTAGAGTTAAAATAAAAAAAAAAAGAAAAAAATCATTTTTTTCATAAAATTTAATATAATAGACTCTAAATATGTTATTAGTTTTCTAGGTAGGAGTGTACCAGAATCTTAGTTTTGCGAGAATATAAAGAAAAAAAGAGTTATGCGTTTGTACAGAACAATGAAATATGACAAAATCTTTTTTTTTTGAGATGAATTAAAAGAGTTTTCAAACGCACCAATGTTCGTATGTCCGCTGATTCCGTCAGGTGAGTATCGTTTGGATCAGTTTTCCTAGGAATGTACCTATCTTAGTTTATCGAAAGATATGATGCGGGTCGGTAGCTTCTTTAGTTTCAACCATTATATACCATAGATACTATGTTATAATATAGTACTATATATAATATATTATATATTGTAAAAAATAATACAGCCTAGTTTGATCAGCAAATATATATATATATAACGTTTATAATATTTTTTGATTTTTATACGCTAATGATAAGATATAAAGCACCAAGCCTGTATAACAAGTACATAATAATTATATATAGATTATATTATAATATAATATAAAGTACGAATAATGCGCTAACAAAAAAATATTGTGAAAATTTTTGGAAAAATCTTTGATTTAAACCAAAATACCAACATATTTATACATAAATAAAATAAAATAAATAAATTACATTTTTTTCTCTCGCAAAAATAGAGTATGAAACATACTGAAAGAAACTCTTCTAGGCATCCAAGGTTAAAAAAAAAATCGAAATGTTTGTAATAAATTCTCTCCTCGAAATCAAAAAGGCCGCCAAGATATGAGTCACGTGACTCATTTACAACGGACTATCATAGATAAATTCCCTCGACAATTTCTTCGCCAGAATTCAACGCAAATTCAGCGACTTTATTATATATTATAATTAAATTATATTAGTATATTATTATTATTATTATTTAATTATATTATTATTATTAGTATAATTATTATTATTATTATTATATGATTATTATTTATTATATTATTATTTTAAATAAACCACCAATATATTTATTTAATTTTGTTTCAGACAAAAATTTTGAATCTTTATGCCACTTCACAAGAATCTCCCATACTTTTCCTTTCTCCCCACTTCTTTAATAATTTATTGAAAAATAAAATTGCTGCCAAAAATTTTCTCAACGCTCTGAAATGTTTAGAAAAGGAATTAATGCCGATTTTATGAAAGATTGGCCATCTAAGCTCTGTTGATGGGAGCCTTCACACTGGAAGGCCGTGACATCTCCCACAGACGGGCGCCAGAACAGGCGAGCATGCTGAGGTTGGACGCTCTTTCCGGCTAACTTGGGAAGTGAAAACAGGAGAAGGAAGGTGACCTGAGAGAAGCACCCGACAGCAAAGTCATAGTACCGAGAACCTTATGTTCACAAAATTTCGAAGCACTGAGAGAGAAAACCCGGCACAGCACTTTCGACTCCTGAGACACTCCAACAAATATAAGCAGCGGTAACTTGTCTGATTAATAAGTGGAGTCTCTACTAGACAGTATCTGCATCTTGTTCATATCCATATTGAGCTCCTAGTTCTGTTTAACCCAGAATTTTGATAAGCGGATCACTGTGAAATTTTAACGAAAAGAACACGAAGAATTAGCGCCAAACTTGATATTAAAGTTCTACAGGCTTCACAAAAGATCTTAAAAAATCCAGAAAATCAAAATCCTCAAAAGAGCCAAATAAAAACAAAACGGTGAATATCAACTTTCCCGCGAAGGCAACGAGGAGCCTCGATTGAACAATGCAAAGGAGGGCGCTGAAGGGAAAGTGTTTCCTGATTAGTTTGTAAAATAGGCACACGATATTGTATATATAGAAAAAGTTGTAAATAAAAAAAGAAAATCAGGCTCTCTAACGTATCAAGTGGTCTCTAGCTCGACTCTCTCAGACTACACGGAGCAAGACTAACAAAGCCGACAGGATACTCATAGACCCGGGAAAAGACAGTCTCGATTCTACACACTACACTAGGCGTCTCGCAAGCACTATGAACGTCTCTGGCTCTCATAGTGGCCTCACGGAAAATGCTACACTGAGCCTCTCACATCTCTCTCTCTCCTCTCTCTCTCTCTTCTCTCTGCTCTCTCTCTCTCTTCTCTCTCTCTCTCTCTCGTCTCTCTACCTACCTCTCTCTCTCTTCTCTCTCTCTCTCTCTCTCTCTCTCTCTCTCTCTCTCTCTCTCTCTCTCTCTCTCTCTCTTCTCTCTCTCTTTCTCTCATCTCCTTGTTTCTCTTTCTCGCTCTCTCTCCTCTCTGTCTCTGTCTACTTATCAGCTCGGTGGCTCTCTCTCTCTCTCCGCGTGATATAAATGGCGGTGCTCTCTCTCTCTCTCTCTCTCTCTCTCTCTCCCCTGTGCCTCTCGTCTCGTGACTCACGTGCGTATCTCTTCTCTCTTCGCGTGTGCTCTCCCCTCTCTCTCAGGTGCACTGGCAAAGCACATTTGTTAACATCTCTGAGGGTTGACTATATATGATGCGATAGGAAACGTAAGAAATGCCTCAGAGTTTTGCGTTCGCCTTTGTCAAACTTAGCTGAAAATCGTAAATTTAACCTCCAACCAAAAAAATGTAAAGGAAAAGCTTCTCCAAAAATTAAAGCATAGAGTGGTGTGATAAAGGGAGGTTGAAACGAAGGAGTGTCCGCTAAACATAGGTGGGCCGAATTTTGAGCTCGTTCTTACGAGAATAAGAAATAGGTAAAGCTAATAAGAATGAAATAATAATAATCCCGATATATTGAATTTGTGAGATGGTATATTCAATAAAATTAACTTTAAATTCCAATTTCTTCTAAATCGATAAACTCCATCCACAATATTGATCAATTATTTGTTAATATTAAACATTTGTTAATTTTTTTATATTGTTTAATTTCCAAAACCACAGTCCTTAGGTGGGCAAAACTGCATAGATAATCATATTTGTTCATAAAAAACATAAGCTGAAAAAAAAAATATGTAAAAAAATTTGTTTTTTTCGGTTTTTCAA
>JABUQX010014727.1:0-2500 GCA_015478945.1 Trachelipus rathkii
AGGCACTTCTGATTTCCGGTCAATTCAGGTGTTTAACCGTTTTTAAATATCGTGAGAACGCTTTAAGTTCATTACCTTCATATATAGCATATATATATATATATATATATATATATATATATATGTATATATATATATATATATATATATATATATATACTTATAATACTATTTCATTACAGCTGTATATATATACCTTTATCTCACATCTTTATATATATATATAGACCTTATATATATATATATATATATATATATATCAGCAGCTAGCTGTAAAGTATACATGAGCACAATGAATTTTATTAACAAAATTAAATAATTGCAAAACAATGAAAGAGAAATTAAACATACATTTTATTATTTATGTTGCTAGCCATCAGGTGGTATTAAAATAAACAAACAGTTGTAAATTATGATCCAGAAAAAGAAGCTGATTAGCAAGTGTTGGAGAACGACGATTTCTTTTCTTGTAGCTGGTGTATTATTTTTTTTTTTAGTTTACTCTGCATTTACTGAAAATAGCTCCTTTATGGAACATTATCCTGTGGATATAGGTGCCAAATTAATCTCCTATATCCAATATCTTCTATAAAGGAAAACTCCTGGTTGTCCACAGCAATCATTTCCTCTATTCTGAAAGAATTTCGGTACGTTTTTTATGCTCCAAACCTCTCTTCAGTTAGTTTCAACAGTGTAGGCTGAATGGGTCATTTTCAAACAGAGGTAGAGGTTGAAGGTATGGAAGACATGAATGACAATCATCATTACCATTCACCTTCAACACTACCTAGCTAGATATAATCATCCGATGATTATATATCTACAGCTTCTGTTTTATCATTTTTTTGTTCTGGATAATATAAACGTTTCTATTATCTTAATAATTAAGGCAATTTTAGGTTTCTTTCAAGTTGATCAAGTAATGGTTTTGAATGGAACAGTACCGTGATTTTCCTATTTCCCTTCCGTCTAATAAAAGTATCAATTTTGTCGTGTTAAGTGTTAACCCTGATTTAAATAAACAACTAAAAATTTTAGTAGATTCTGGAGAACTTAATGAGATTTAAGAGTTTTGAGGTACTTGAGAATTTCTATGAAACCAGCTTAGAACTGGAAATGCAGTTTAGGCAACACTTCAAAAGTTCAAGTGTATGCCATTAAGAAAGACACCTGAATGGAAAGAAATACAGGACAATCTGAATAAGGGACTCTTTACAAGTATAGAAACAGAAGAAATTTGCGTATTCAATCAGCGGACTCTCTTAACAATAATTATAATTGTAAGGCAATTGGATACATAAAATACAGAATGTATTTTATGTATCCAATTACCTTACAATTATAATGATAGATGAGAACAGATTTTTTTTTCTCTGAAATGAGCGTAAAATGCCTAGATTTTCAAGACTTTTGTAATATGTTGAGTATACTTTATGTCTTCAAGGGGGTACAGCACCTGTTGAGAAAATATTTTCCGTTATGAAAAAAGAGCATGTGGCCAAACGAGATATCAAGATTAAGTGTTCAAGTAAGTGTTGACACAATGATGAGACCTATACATACTAGTTTTAAAGTCAAAATTGTATTTTAAGAGTATGAGAAGTTTTGTGATAAGGTGTTAAAAGACAGAAATTTGCTGCATAAGATAACTTTATGGGAGAAATATTCATGGTAGGATCATGGAGAAATATAGTCTACTCCCCCTCTACCTAAATATTTGTAAAATTGTTCTGTCACTGAGGTTTAACCAATTAAATTTTTTTATCGTCTAACTTTTTCAAAGAACAAAATTAAATAATCTCATTCTTGTCCCATTCACAGTTGATATTATAAATATCACTGGATGTTTATGAAGAAACCCAGAACTTTTAAATTTTCGTATTGTATTAGAAGGTACTGAAAAAACACTTGGGATAAATATGGTATGTACAATCCAACAATTCATAAAGTTGGTGATGCAATATTTTCTTTATATATAGATTAGATATACATATTTACATACAGATAATAACCTTAATATATATATATATATATATATATATATTTAAATATATATATATTTTTTTTTATATATATATATATATATATATATATATATATATATATATATATATATATATATATATATATATATATATATATATATATATAGCCGTATATATATAAATATATATATATATATATATATATATATATACATATATACTATAACTATTCAACTATATATACTATATATATATATATATATATATACTAATATCTATATATATATATATATATATATATATATATATATATATATATATATATATATATATATATATATATATATATATATGCATATCTCTCACCCTGTCCATCGATCAGGAGTGACTCGCGCTCTCTGCCGCCAGTCCACTCTTACACACAATTTTGACTGAAAAAAGAAAAGCACCATGAAGCAATTCAATGACGTCATCAAAAGATCATTCAAAGCTCATATAACAACGCCCTTTATGAA
>JABUQX010014727.1:5000-10000 GCA_015478945.1 Trachelipus rathkii
TAATAATAATAATAATAATAATAATAATAATAATAATAATAATAATAATAATAATAATAATAATAATAATAATAATAATAATAATAAAATAAAAATAATAATAAAAATAATTATAAATAATAATAAATAATAATAATAATAATAATAATAATAATAATAATAATAATAATAATAATAATAATAATAATAATAATAATAATAATAATAAGTCCTCGTGGTTGAACGGCCAAGACGCTTGTGGAGCGGGCCAGAGGCACAGAGTTCACGCACCTCCCACCAGTTGTACAATGCTGGGTTAACGTGCAATGTCTTGCCCCAGGACATTACATCCTAACTTGGGGGTCATTGGGATATAATAATAATAATAATAATAATAATAATAATAATAATAATAATAATAATAATAATAATAATAATAATAATAAAAATAATAATAAAAATAATAATAATAAGAAGAAGAATATAAAATATTTAATTATTATTATTATTATTATTATTATTATTATTATTATTATTATTATTATTATTACTGTTGTTGTCAGTTGTTGTTGTTTAGTGCATGAAGAAAGCAAAAGGAAACTGGTTCTTTATCGCATAAGGAAATAATAATAAGAGCGCAGAGATGAAAATAATAAAAAGGAGGCAAGACAAATTGCCAAGTATATATAAAAGAAAGGAACGAAGAAGCTAATTACATAAATGACCAACCCAACCAGACCAAAAAAAGAAAGAACTCGAAAGGAGTTACAACATTCTTTTTAATTAGGGTTGGAGAGGAAAGGAGTAATGGGATATTGTGTGTAAGTATGCATGTAAGAATGCTCTGAATCTTTATTATTATTATTATTATTATTATTATTATTATTATTATTATTATTATTATTAATCTTGCAGAAATATATATTTTTAAATTTTTAAGTAAACCAAATATAGTCTGAAAAACTAGATTTATCCATTTCTATTCTCGGGCAACGAAATTTTAAAGCAATTATATATACAGTATATATATATATATATATATATATATATATATATATATATATATATATATATATATATATATATATATATATATATATAAAGATATATATATATATATATATATATATATATATATATATATATATATATATATAAATTTTATATATAATATATATATATATATATATATATATATATATATATATATATATATATATATATATATATATATATATATATATATATATATATATATATATATATATATAATAATAATAATAATAAATAATTTCATCACGAAATCAAGATGTGAAAATACTAGAAAATATTTTAAATTTGATACGACTGCTCGAATGGGGGTTTAAAAACCTAACTGATAAAGACGCATATTATTAACATCTAATGGAATTTAAATTGATGTTGGTCAACAACAACGGCCAGTTGTCACTTCAAAATCTACCTTAACAAATACTTCATGGAGATGTAACATCTAAACGAAAGTAACAGTTACATAAAAGTAATCACATCAACATACGATTACTATGATATATGGTATATGATATGTAGGTTATTAATATATATATATATAGAGTATATATATATATATATATATATATATATATATATATATATATATATATATATATGTTATATATATATATATATATATATATATATATATTATATATATATATATATATATATATATATATATATATATATATATATATATATATATATATATATATATATATATATATATAGTTATATTTTTATATAATATATATATATATATATATATATATATATATTATATATATATATTATAATATATATATATATATATATATATATAGTACTATATAAATCATTTTGGAAGGACATTGTATATATATATATATATGGGTTTTGGGTGAGTGCAGATGATGCCGATTTCATGAGAAAAATTTACTAGAACTTCTTGACTTTTCATTCGGGAATAAGTTTATTGTTTTATTCGAAAAATGGTGATATGTTGATTAAATACTTATTAATGTGTGGAATGTTTTATAAATTTTAATACATGAATTTTTTTATGTATATTTTATAAGTATTACTGGAAGACTGAGGAAAGCGCACAATTTACTAGCTTTAAGGAAAAACATGGATTTTAATGATTTTCTTTTAGAATACTTTTAATAAATAGATGTATATAAGAATGCTTTCTGGAAAACTTTAGGAGTGTTAAGTTTGTGATAACAAAGTGACTCGATTTGTCAAGCTGTATTTTTAGAACGAGAAATTTACAAAAATTGTTTGTCATAAATTTGTATCTATTTTAACGTAGGAATAAACGTAGGAATGTGTATGGAATGTTTTATAGATTTTAATACATGAATTTTTATACAATATTTTATAAGTATTACTAGAAGGCTGAAGAAAGCGCACAATTTACTGGCTTTAAGAGGAAAAACATAAATTTTAATGATTTTCTTTTGGAATACTTTTAATAAATAGATGTATATAAGAATACTTTTTGAAAAACTTTTGGAGTGTTAAGTTTGTGATAACAAAGTGACTCGATTTGTCAAGCTGTATTTTTTGGAACGATAAATTTTATAATAATTGTTTGTATAAATTTTTATCTATTTTAACGTAGGAATAAATAAATATTGCTGGAGTGTGGGTTAACCTTTATTTTTTGTATTTTGGTATTTTTGTTGGCGTTGTCGTGGGGAGAGGGAGGAGGGGGAGGTGTGGGAGTGGATTTAAATTGATAGTTGTTTTTATATTTTTTTATTTTTTTGTATATTATTTTAACGTATTTTGGTGTTGTTGGTGTGGGTTGGTGAGCGGGGTGGTAGCCCTAGGTGGTGGGAAGCACCTAAGGTGGGGGGTCCCGTAAAGCGTACAGCCTGATTGATTGACTTATATATAGAAGTAGAGAGAGATGGGGAGGAGAGTGGTAATTAGGGTGGGGTGTATGAATGTGAGGGGGGTAAACGAGGATTTGAAGAGGGAGGAAGTGGGACTGATGTTTGAGGAAAAAAGGGTAGATGTGTTAGGAATAACAGAAACTAAGTTGAAGGGAAAGAGGGAGTTTTCGGAAAATACAAGGGTATGGTATCGGGGGTGAGCGAGAGAGTGAGGGCGAGGGAGGGGGTGGGAATAGTTATGAGGAAAGAGATGTGGGACAAGGTGAGGGTGTGTAAACAGGTGAGTTCTAGGTTAATGTGGGTAAAAGTGAAATTCGGGGGGGAAATGTGGGTGTTCATTTGTGCATACGCACCAGTGAATGGAGCGAGAGAGGAGGAGAGAGAAAGATTTTGGGGAGAATTGAATGAGTGTTGGGAGAGTTTTGGGGTAAATGAAAAAATTTGTCTATGGGAGATTTGAATGCAGGAGTGGGAAGGGAGGAGGTAGGAAGAATAATAGGACCTTTTGGGGTAGGAGAGAGGAATGAGAATGGAGAAAGTCTGATAGAGTTGTGTGTTGAAAGAAGAATGATAGTGGGGAATACGTGGTTTAAAAAAAAGGATAATCACAAGTATACATGGAAGAGTGAGATAACGGGGGGGAAGGCGATTCTAGATTATGTGTGTGTAAATGGGAAAGATAGAGGTAGATTATTAGATGTAAATGTGTTTAGAGGGGCGGGGAGGGGGATATCGGATCACTATTTGGTGATTGCCAGGATAAGGGTGGGGGGAGAGGAGATGGTGAGGGAAAGAGGAGAAAAGAGGAGAGTGGAAGTGATAAAGGTGGAAAAATTGGAGGAGATAGCATGTAAGAGGGAGTTTAGGAGAGGTATGGAGGACAAGTGGAGAAACGTGAGAGGGACGGGAATTGGGGAGGTGGAGGGGGAGTGGAAGAGATTTAGAGAGGCAGTATGTGAAGAGGCTAGAAGGGTATGTGGAGTAAAAAGGGTGGGTGCAAGCAGAAGGAAAGGGAGTGAGTGGTGGAGTGAGGAGGTGAAGGAGGTGGTGAAAAGGAAAAAGGAGGCTTATGTGAAATGGTTGGGAAGTAGGGGAGAAGATAGCTGGGAGGAATATAGAAGGGTTAGAGTGGAAGCAAAGAGGGCGGTGGAGAGGGCGAAGAGAAGAGCAAAAGAGGAATGGTGTAGAAAAGTGACGGAAAATTTTGAATCGGGGAATAAGATGTTCTGGAAAGAAGTTAATAAAAAAAGGAAGAGGAAAGAGGGGTTGGGGGAGAGGATTAAGGGAGGAGATGGGGATTGGATAGGAGGAGGGGATAGGGTGAGGAAGAGATGGGGGGAGTATTTTAGTGGACTATTGAATGAAGGGGGAGGGGTAGGGGAGGAAGATATGCAAGAGGTGAGGATGGGAAATGAAGTGGGGAGGGAGGGGGAGGATGAAATTCAAATGGAGGAAATTATTAGGGCTGTGAATAAAGGAAAAAAAGGGAAGTCTGCAGGCTTGGATGGGGTGAGAATGGAAATGTTGCAGAAGGGAGGTAAAGGGGTGGAGGAATGGTTGTATAGGTTATATAACATATGTTGGAGGAGTGGGGAGGTACCACAGGATTGGGAGGATGGATGTTTGGTTCCCCTGTATAAGGGGAAAGGGGATAGGATGGAATGTGGAAATTATAGAGGTATATGTCTTTTAAGTGTGGTAGGAAAAGTGTACGGAAGAATACTGATTGAGAGAGTAAGAGGTTTAACGGAGGGGAGAGTGGGGGAAGAACAAGGAGGATTTAGGGAGGGAAGAGGGTGTGTGGACCAAGTGTTCACACTAAAGATGCTTGTAGAGAAAAGTATTGAGAGAAAAGGGAAAGTGTATGGATGTTTTTTAGATTTAGAGAAAGCATATGATAGAGTGAATAGGGGTGAAATGTGGAGGGTGTTGGAGGAAAATGGGGTGGGGGGTAATTTAGGGAAAGGTATTAGGGCTTTTTATAAGAATAGTAGAATGTGTGTGTTAGGAGGGGAGAGTGAGATGTTTGGGACGGTGTGTGGATTGAGGCAGGGGTGTGTAATGTCGCCATGGCTATTCAACTTGTTTATGGAGAGTGTGTGC
>JABUQX010014727.1:22500-27500 GCA_015478945.1 Trachelipus rathkii
ATAATCACTGCAGCAACCGAGTATCGATTATATATATATAAGAGCAGCAAAGATAATATATATATATATGTTGTTATATATATATATATATATATATATATATATATATATATATATATATATATATATATATATATATATATATATATATATATATATATATATAAAACTTAGCATAAAGTGCTTATTAATTATATGGACACCCTCTAGCTGCATTATCATTCAAATCTTTAGTAAGCACTTACATTGCTTAATATACTATCTTAGCCCATACAACTTATTATAAGGCCGATTTCCTTATTTCTTTCTCCTTTTAACCATAACTTTAATAATATGTATACTTGAATGATCTTTTCAATCAGAAATTATATTTTCTTTACATTCTATAAAAAAAATAAAAATTATTATTTTAACTGTTAATTTCTTATTAAAATTCTTATTTTATTGACTCAAGTAGTAAAGCAGTAAAGAAATGGCTGAAACATCTCTTCCCGCCCCCTCCCATCAGGCTATGCGATACAGCTTTATTGTTCTATGTCATATTTAACTTAACGTGAAAATATATTCTTTGTATAAAATATGGTCTTTATATTAACAAAATTATTATTTTAATGAACCTAATACAGTAAAGCAGTAAAACAATGACTGAAACATCCCTTCTCCTATCAGGTAATGAGATACTGCTTTATTGCTTTGTCATATTTAAACAGATATCAAATAAACTTAACGTGAAAATAAATTCACTGTATAAAAAAAATAAATAAAGCGGCCTTATAATTAATAAATTCTATCGACTAAGCTAGTATGTTAAGAAATGTAATGGTTGACTAAAAAAAGATATGCAGTTAAGAGTGGCCATATAAATAATCAATAAGCATTTTATGCTAACTTTCATATATATATATATATATATATATGAAAGAAAAAGAGTTTTATTTATATCTATCATATATATATATATATATATATATATATATATATATATATATATATATATATATATATATATAGAGAGAGAGAGAGAGAGTTCAATAGAGCAGTGTCTACAGTGATTAAGAAATTAATAGTTGAATTCATCATTCAAATTTCATTTTGAGAGTAAAACTCTTTCCTGGTTCGGTCCCCCAAGTTGTGAGGGGACCTTACCGTTTCTGTTTTCTATGGAGCCATCCTTCGTTTAATGTTATGCAATCGGTACTTTATTTCTTTTTTCATCAGGGACCCTTCCCGGGGTCTCTCAGACATCCTTGAGGATACTGAAACCCTCAAAATCGGAATCTGGGTTCATAAACATGGAGTAAATTTACTATCATTAATGTTTGTAATCACTCAACCCTTACAATTGCAGCCTCTGTGCACATAATTTATTATATATTCCCTTAATTTCTGACTTCTTATTCCTCTACTCCTTCTTATCTTACGCCAACCATGTCTCCTTTATTTTTTTGTCGCACGTAATCCCCTCCTATGGGTCCTCTCAAAAACTTATGGGGTTCTGAAACCCTTAAAATCAAGTTCTATGGGTTCGTAAATCTAGGAAAGATACCTTATTCGGCCTATACATTTGCATACTTGATATTCGGTCCTGAACACCGATGCCATGCCCGAGAAGACTCCAGATCCGGCCTAAAGTCATCTCAAGCTCCGAATCCTTCGCTGAAGCATGTCGGCTATTTATTTTCCACCTAGCTAAAGTCATATCCAAGTTAAAGGGCTCAGCATCCACTTGCAGGGGGCGTAGCGGTATGAAGCCTTGGTGCCAGGAAGCAGACACTACCAGCTATGTGTTCCAAGTTTGAAAACTATCTGAAAATTATTTCTTCAAATAAAAGAGTATATGAGCATATGAGGAGAAAGAGTATGGAGGGAGAGATGGATGAGATGAGGAGAGGGAGTGGAGAGATGAGAGGAGATATGGAGGAGGAGTGAGTATGAGATGAGAGATGGAGATATTATATGGAAACCGAAAATAAAAAGACTTTTATATGTAAGTGCCCTCAAAAAGGCGGTGTACAGAAGGCAAAGTAACAAAATTGACCAGCCTCTGATTATAACGAGAACATTAGCAGCGAAAGAACGTCAAATGACATCAGTGAACTAAAGCTCCCGTAAACCATCCCGATACACGATGGATCAAATCCGCTTTCATACATTCTACAAATGTATTATTTTAGGCTAAAACTACTTTAAAATAAATAAATATATGGAAACTAGGTATAATAATAAAATAAATATATTAAATATATAAACCAACTAAAGAAAATAGTAAAATAAAAATAAAAATTAATATATATACCGTATATATATATATATATATATATATATATATATATATATATATATATATATATATATATATATATATATATATATATATATATATATATATAAAGTGTGTAGATGTATAAAGAAAGTGCGCGCAAATAAAAACAAAAATATAATATGTAAGATAACATGAACGCATGTAGGCACTACATAACTATAACCTGGCTGCGGAGTCGGTCGAAAATTCCCTGTGTAAGAAGTAGGAGTCGAAATTTTTATAGAACTATTACTATTATTCAGAGGTGGGCACTTCCACACTTTAGTCCGCAGTCCGCTAGTCCGCTCTGAGCGGACTACCAGAATAGCGGTATTAGCGGAGGAGGTCAGTCAGGAAATTAGCGGATTCTGCAATGTGCGGATCAAAAAAGTTTCGCCTTGTTCCGCACCTTTAAAAATGAAAATATTTTATCTATTAAGAATTTTATTATTGTTATATCAAGAACAATAAACTCTTTTTTTTAAGTTGAGAATCAATTATACTTTTAGCTAAGACTTATTGCTTTTTAATAACAAACTTCCAAAAATAATCTCAACTCCTTAAAGGTTACCATATATATAATAAATAACATTTAAATTGATTTTATAGACTGAATAGCTATTACCCTCATCTATAACTTTAATTAATTATATTATTACTATAATAATTAGGCAATATCTAAATCAATTCTGTGTAAACCCAAATATGAGGAGTATATATATATATATATAGTATATATATTATTATTATTATATGATATATATATACATATTATTACACATATATATTATATTATTATATATATATACATATATTTAATAATATTATTACATATACACATATATATTATTATATTATTATTATTGCAGATATTCAAATTATTTTAATTATTAGATAGATACATATATTACACATATATACATATATTTGGGTTTTTACACAGAACTGATTAATACATACATATATATATATATATATATAGATATATATATTATTATTATGATAAATATTATTATTATTATATGATGATATGATGATATGATGATATGATGATATTATAAGCCAGTGAAGATATAAGTTATTATTATATATCTAGTCTTTTTTCTAATATGAACCCATTCTGTACTATATTATATATATATATACATATATGATATATATACATGGTATATAGTAGGATATGCGAATACAGTATAGAGTATATATATATATATATAGCTACCGAGCTGATACGTATTACAATGACTCTATGAAATGAGGCTTGATGATTAACAAAGTCTTGACGAAATAGACCCATGGGTGACAGAAAAAGTGGTGGTCAAAATATTTCAGAGGGGAGGCAGAATGATTTAGGTGAGGACCTTGCCAATAAAGCAATGGACCGCTGGAAAGTGAAACCAACACCAGCACTCCTCTCACTAAGGACATCTTTCCCTCAGCATAGGCAGAACTTGTTGAACTTGTTCATAAAATATAATACACTCTCCTAGCCTCTGGTGGTGAGCAACATTAGTATTAGTGTATTGTTCCAATCTTTTTGGTACATGGACCTTTGTCCTTTGGGTACTGACAAGAGGGAGGAAGCGGGAAAATCTGAGATTTTTGTAAATATCTTATTCACTTTTCAAGTATATTATAAATAAATTTTTTGTATGACAGATAATTTAATATTTAGCAAGTTAATATTAAAATCTTTGTGAAGTCGCACACATTAGCGGGAGACGTGTGACGTGACTTGCGATAGCGAGGCTCGATATTCAGTTTGCGCGGAGGAGCGCCAGCGACTACGTTCGAGGAGTGCTGAGCATCACCCTAAATGAGCGTAAGTGCCCACCCCTCATAGTATTATTATTATTATTATTATTATTATTATTTATACACATATTACATATATTACATTAATTTGGCGATGAATCTGCATCATTCAGCTTTAATGATTAATAAAAAAAAAGCGCACGGCTGTTTTATAATATAAATAATTTTGCATTATAATTACGTTACACATTTTTTATAAACTTGTAAATATATTTGTTGCTAAAAATTTGTATGTCAATGATTTTTTACGGCAATTTCACCAGACAGCATTTGAGATTAAATTCATTGGAAAGTGGTATATTTTTTAAACGCAAATGAATAAAAAAAATGCAGCCATTTGATTGTCCTGTCATACTAAGTTGAGCCAGAGTCAAAATTTTAATTTGACCGATGGAGTTTATCGAAAATTTGTTTGAGTGAAGTTGAGCCGAAAATTTGTTTAAGTGAGTCGGGAGTCGAAATCCAAATATGAATTTATGAGTAGAAACAAACTTGATTTTGCATGACTCCGCAGCCCTTAGGAATATAATCACCGCGGTAGATAAATGGCGGCACATCGTACGTATAAAACGTAGGCACAGTTGTCAGTAAAGGCTCTTGTTATTACTATTATATAAGATATATATATGTATATATATATAGCAAGAGTAGAGTAGAGGTATAGATAGGTGGGAGGTGAGTATATAGGTATATATATATATATATATAGATATGGGAGGGAGAGGGTTGGCGAGTAGCACAGTTATATGGTGATGGTAAGTCAGAGGGGTGATTTATGTAGAAAAGAGGTTGGTGTTAATAGAGCAAGACATAAAACGAATGTACAACAACAAAAAATATCCGATAATACTACTATTTTGTCGACATTCAATGAAACTGATGT
>JABUQX010014727.1:32500-45016 GCA_015478945.1 Trachelipus rathkii
CAACTGATAGGGGAAATCAACTTCTACAAATCTCCTTCTCAAAGACACCACCTAAGTTCTTTCGATGGTAATCCCGTTTCTCCTGTTAACAATATAGACGTCCATGGCCTGAACATAGGTCTAAACAAAAAAAAGTCTTGGAAACCTCATATCACAATGGTTAATAGGGCGGCCTCATAATAGCCGAGAGTTCTGTTCAGAATGCGAGATTTTTTTCCTTTCTCATTTACTCCAACTATAACAAGGGTCTTATCCGCCCTTGCATGGAGTTCTGCTCTCATATCTGGGAAGGGGGGGGGGGAGAGGGGCTCAGGTTTCACCCGTCTTTTGGATAGGGTCAAATCAAAGACTAAAAGGATAATGAACTTATGTACTTTCCAATCCACTTGACCCTTTATCTCCACAACGTGACGTTGGTGCCTAGTCTCTTTTCTACAGGTGTCAATGGGGCAAGTGTTTGAGGGAGCCAACCACTCGTGTATCACCACCTTTGCGGTGCCATTGTTGTAAAAAATGGTGCAAAATGAGTACACTCCCTCCTTGAATAGGGCTCTGCCCGTGAGCGCTGATGTGAACTGTAAAAAAAAATCACTAATTTTCTAATTTTCTGTGGACAATAGCAACTCCAGTCATGTTCGCTGTGTTCACTGCGGTGCTTCCTTCTTTCCACCCACCCCACCTCTGTTCTGTGGAATTCTCTCCCATTTTCATTTCATGCGGAATTTAATCTTCCTTACTTTAAAGCCTGCGTCTATGCTCACCTACGAAAATTACATTAGGTGGTGCTATTTGCATTTTAATACTTTTAAATAGGGATGTACCGATAGTATCGGTATCGGTATCGGTTTATCGGTAGAATCGGCCATTTTATGGTATCGTATCGTATCGTTAAATTGCGCCGATACATTAGCCGATTACTCTTTACTTTTGGGTGAAAAATTATGAGAAACTTTTAGATTCAATAATAACTCATAGTCGATATAGATAGCTATCAAGTTATGCTTTTTTCTTCCTCATTTTCCTTTTTAACTTAGATTATTTAGCGTTTTCCTCCAACTTGGTCGCTTATAGCGTTAAAATTACCTATATTGGACAGCCATTATAATAATTTATACAGATTATCTACTTTTTTAGTTGATCAATAGTATTTTTTTTTTTACACAATTTCGTGAGAGCGTGTGAGTGCGTGAGTGTTTAAACTTCTCTGGATTATTCATATTTAGATATTTGCTGTTTAAATAGGGTTTTAACGGTTTTAAAATTAGTTTTAGCATACGAATAAATTTTCCTCATTTCCCCTTTGGTTTTTGTCTATTTGTTTCTCTCTTTTTTTTTCTGATTGCGTGTGCGTGTATGATAGCAGATTTGCACAGGCGTGGCTTTCTTTTGCACTCTAACTCTGCATCCATGGAATACAACTGCATCTAACTCTAAACCTAATTTTTGCTCTTGTCTGAGACCCCAGATGGTAAAGAATTCATCCTTCAACTCGTTTAAATATATCCAACTATAACTTATTTTATAATTCCGTTTGAAGGGTGGAGTATGGGCCTATGTAAATATAAACATTCCTTATAACACGTCTCGAGAAGCTCGAATCTTCCTTACTTCGATGTTCTGTGGCTTAAAAAATCTTTCTTCTGTCTACTACAATAATCTTGTGCTGCTACTGTTCTCCTAACAGAAACCAGATTTTCATGCCTTTTTGATAACTACTACTTCTCACGAGACTGTCATATCTTCTCAATCCAAATACTGAGTTCCTCTATTTAGGGGATTTCAATGTACTCAAAACTGAATTGTTGGGTTCTCATACTGATTTAGGTGCGGAGGAAGCCGAATCATTCAGTATTTCTCACGAGCTGGAGCAACTGATTAAATAACCTACACACCTTCCGGATCGTCCCAACCGATCCTTGAACACACTTGACCTATGTTTCACCACTAATCCTTCTCTCTATAAATACACCACCTTCGCTCTATCGGTAAATCTGACCGAACAACCTATAGGACGGTAGATAATTGATGGACATGCAGCTTATACGACTTGTGAACACTAAAAGATAGTGTATGACACAACATACATGAATATCACTTAATTGTTAATACTTTCTCTACCAAACTATCTATATCCTGCCCTATGCTGTTTTCTGCACATTACAGATAGGCGATTGGGGGCATGCGTTGCTTTCTACGCTAACTTAATGGAAGTGACTGCTTTGACTCTTTAGACAGCTTCAGATTTCTGCCGATAAGTAGGAACGTTATTGTTAATGGGAATAGCAGGTTCATCCTTCTTGGACTAAATCTTTTTATTCTCAAAATCCATGGTTCAATCGTGCTTGTTCCCTGGCCATTCATTGCCAGAGACAATGCTTATCGGTGTGGAAAAATTCTCGTTTCTCCTATCACGCTTGCCAATTTTCATTCAGCTAAAATCGTTGCAGGGATACTCTTCCGACGAGCAACAGCGGCACTTTCATTAAATAAAAATGCACGACCTCCTTGGTTTCCTACTGACACAAATCTTCTCTGGCCTCTTGCCAAAAACATCTCTAACAACTTCTGTAATCATCCTTTTTTCCCTCTTATTCGCTCTGATGATTCTGTTGTTAATATTCCAACTGAAAAAGCCAATCATCTCTTTCGGCCTCCTAATTTTCTCTAATTCAACCCGAGATTTTGGTATTCCTCTCCTCCTCCTCCTCTCAGGGGTCCTATGCCTTTACCTGTCATTCATTTGATCGGGTGCATGAAATCCTGAAATCTATGAACATTAGGAAGGCGGGTGCCCGGATGGCATTCCTCTCTCTCGAGTTTTAAGGAAGTGTGCTTCCATGCTGACCTCACCCCTCGTTCAACTATATTCTCTATGCCTCAATACTAGCACTGTTCCCTCAGTTTGGAAGCACGCATATGTCCAACCTATTCCGAAAAAATGATGCTGCTCTGATCTTCTAACTATCCCTCTCCCCCCATAGCTCTCACTTGTATTCTATCTAAATCTTTGAAACCCTTCTCAACTTCTCACTTCTTAGATCATCTGAATCTCTTTCCCTTCTTATTCTGATACCCAGTACGGCTTTCAGTGCTCGAGATCTACTGCGATATACTTTCCTATTTAAACAGATTTATGTTTTCCGCCCTTAGGAACTACGGGGAAGACTTGTGTGTGGTGGCGCTTGGACCATATCCAAAGCATTTGACGGAGTATGGACACGCGTCACTGCTCTCCAAGCTCCCCTCCTCCTTTGGGCTCCTTTTGGTTTCCTTCTTTTCTTTGCCTACTTATGGTCTAGCTTTCTTTCAATCGCTCAATGTCGGCTGTTGTGGAGGGGCGACTTCTTCTTTCTGTCAATATAGTGTGTTCCTCAGGGTTCTGTTTTATCTCCTACTTTATTCTCTGCTTTTTCAGTCAATGATCTTCACACCTTCTGCACATCTAACTCAATCCACTCATATGTCGATGACTTGACCCTTCATTCTTTAACTCATATCAATTCTGCCCCTTCTTTTAATTAGAATTGCCCGCTCGTCTTAATCTTATCGATTCTATTCTCGCTGATCGGATAGGAATTTTAGGGTTGCGTCGTCTCAAGCTTGTGAAATTAATTCTTAAAAAACCCAACTTCTACAAAATTCTTGCTCTCTAAGACACATAACTTTTTTATCTCTTTCGACGTTCTCTCGTCTCTCCGGTTGACAATATAAACATCCTTTGGCCTTAACTTAAACAAAAAAATGTTTTGAAAACCTCAAATCACAGTGGTTGCGTAGGCTTGCCTCAAAGAACTGGGAGTTCTGTTTAGCGTGCGAGACTTTTTTTCCTCTTCTCAGTTACTCTACCTATACAAGGGTTTCATCCGCCCTTTTAGGAGTACTGCTCTCATATCTGTGCGGGCGGGGGCTCTGTTTCATCCGGCTTTTGGATAGGTCGGAGTCAAAGACACAAGACTTTATAAACTGTTCTGTACTTTCTAGTGCACTTGACCCTTTATATGTTGCGGCCGATGATTGGTGCTTTTTATCCCTTTTCTATAGCTACTGTAGAGGCAAGTGCCTAGGGAACTGATCACTCGCATACAACCACCTTTACGACTCCCTCGTAGCACAAAGAGTGCTGTGTCCGCACATGAGTTTGTGTTTTGATGTTAGTAACTCCAGACCTGTTCGCTGCGGTGCTTCTTTCTTTCCTGCCACCTCTTTCGGGTGGAATTCTCTGTCCGATCATCTGTGTTTCCTACTCATTTTAATTTCCCTCACTTTAAAGCCTGTGTCTCTGCTCATCTGGCGTAATTTGTGATATTTGAAATTTTTTGGATTTTTTTTGGAAAGCCCCCCGTTTTCTTCCCAAAAACCCACCCCAACTCCTGAAATGAGGGGGTATTTTTTTTTTTTTGCCCCCGTGGGGAGGCGGCGGGACAACTGTAAAAAAATAGAATAAATAAAAGCGTATCTAATAAGGAATTGCCTTGATAGCTTCAACCCACCAAAATGGCACGTCCGAACGGTGAACCACTTCTAGAAGCATTTAAATAGCATAACCAAGGATGCTTGCTCGCTATGACAAAAAAAAAAAAAAAAAAAAAAAGAAAAAAAAGAAAGAAGGGAAGTTGGAAACCGCCTTATCTGCAACCCTGGCAACAGCACTGATAGTGACGATGGTGGCTTTCAGCAAATAAACCTTACTGAAGATGAGGATTTGGATATGTTTGACTTTGATAAGTTCATGGTGCCGAAATTGCATTCACCTTAAAAGGAATCACACCAGGAAACCTCATCGTAAAACTGAAGAGACAATCAAGGAGCAAAGATAATTCAATTTGCAGTCTGTGAAAGAGGAGATGAGGCTCTACGGAAAAACATGAGATGCTGCCCTACGAAGAGAATCCTTTATGCGGTGCATAAAATTGCGGCCAAGGTTTTCATTATTATCCAGTGCTTGCAGCAATTAATTATCAGCCACCTCTTCATCAGTTCGAGGAGAGCGCATTTATAAGTGTAGGTTAGTTAGAATGAAACACCCAAAAAGGACAGGTTCTCTGCCAGATACTATCCAGTAAGAAAATAGTGAAAGCTTAATGTTTTTGCATCACAATTGTGAATTTTTGAATTTGAGTATGTGAATGATATCTATCTAAAGGAGTATTTTATTATTGTCATTTTTATTATTATTTTTTTTTTGTATTTTAACTTTTTCGGCTGATTAATTGAGTTCTATTTCATTATTTTATTCTTTATATTGTGCTAGTTAAAGGAATCTTCTTTGTTAAATTTAATATGTTAAACATAAAAAGCTAGTTAGCTAACTTTGTTAATCAACTTATTGAAAAATGATATGGAATATTTTTAAATAAACACAAACATAAAAAAGTTATTAATCTTCAATTTGCAATTATTTTCTTAATTTTCTATTTATTATAAAATAAATATTACTTGGGCCACCAACAAAATTGATAGTATAATGACGAACTTATTGTTTGTGCAGGGGATGCAATCTTGAGTGACCAGCAGTGAAAATGTTCTATCTTATTACTGTTATTTATTATATTAATTTAACAGTTTATCGTATCGGTATCGGTTCGGTATCGGCACTAAAAAATAGAGTATCGTTATCGGTATTCGCCTCTTTCGGTATTCCGGTACATCCCTACTTGAAAATATTATTTCACACAACCCTCTCGAATAAGAATCTCCCGCAAGCGGTGTGGTAACTTTAAATAATATATATATATATATATATATTATATATTATATATATATATATTAATTAGGATGCACCGATCTCCGCTCCGGCTCCGCTTGGGCCGGAGTCCGTGCCTTTAAGATCTCCGGCTCGGCCGGAACCACTAGGTCTCCGGCTTTTCTACCGAGCCGGAACCTATATTTTTAAAATAGTTGTAAATAAAAATAGTTATAATTCATTGAAATAATATGAGACATTTAATGAAATAATTTTATTAGAATTTATTCATACAAAAAGTGTAAAAAAATTTATGTTAGTATTTTTTGTATGATAATAGTAAGGTCAACTATAACTAATAGTATAACTAATAATATATAATAATATGAATAGCCTATATGACACCATTTACTAAATTGGCTACATTATTTTGATAACAATTAAAAGGTTTGATATCCAAAATGACAACCCTTAACAAAAACTTACACTTTGAAAATCTAGCTTTAAAAATGCAATACAGAAATAGGTAAATGAATTGATAAAAGAACTTTTAAACTACATGCCATATATCTAACCAAAAGACTAAAAAATTATGATATATTATATCCTTAATCTTTATATTATTAAAGTTTTTAAGTTTTAACAAACTATATATATCTAATATATTATATATATATATATATATATAATATATATAATATATATATATATATTATATATATATATATATATAATAAGTATATATATAATATATAATATATATTATTAGTATATATAAAGTCAATGTACCAGCTGTTATCGATACTGTATTGAGTATCACAATAAAAATTTTTTGAGAAAAATTAAATTATATTGGTAAGCACAAAGTCAGTTAAAGGAAAGTTAAATAGCTTATGCATTGCTATTTAGGGAACCATGCTCTAATATTTAAAATCAAGCTCTAAATTATGATGAAGAAACAGAAGCTGATCAGCTAGTGCTGGACAAAGACGATTCCTTTTACTTGTAGAAATATTTCCTGCTTGGCTTAAAACATTCTCTCGCTAAATACACTTGGAAGGTGGGAGATTTGTGTGGATCTTGGTAACCCAGGCTAGTTCGCTGCGGTGCTTCTTTCTTGCCTGCCACCTCTGTTCTGCTGAATTCTCTTCATCTCTTTGTCCTCTTGAATTTAATCTCCCTCACTTTAAAGCCAGCATCTGTTCTCATCGTGCGTAATTGCGCTAGCGGATGAAACTTTGGTGTGCAACCACCCCCTCCCTGAATAGGGCTCTGCCCAGTGAAGTGTGGTGATATTTCCTAGCTAATTCAGGTAAGATTGCAATCAGGATAAAGAGCTTTTTTTTCTTTCCACCATAACAGTAGATCAGCATCGATTTTCGTTCCATAAGTGGTGCTCCAAAATATTTATCCACAGTATTTTGAATAGTATTTTTTAATTCATGTTGTTCTCACTGCTGCTTTTGCATTTTAACTTGTTCTCTGTTGATCAGTTTCCACTTGGTTTGGATATGTATGCTGAATATTCTACCTTTCTTCTTTAACGATTTTCTGGCTAAGCATTCATGCAAAGCACTTCCAGATAATTGTAGTGTGTTTTCATCAATATCTTGCCGTTTCATTTTCTAGTTGCTTCATGTGAACGTATAAGACTGATTATATTTTATCATACACTTTTGTTTCAATCAGATCTGAAACTTAATGTAATATTTTCTTTAGCTATTATAAAAAGTTTTACTTCTTCTTGAGCATAAATTTATTTTATTCTGATCAATAATTTCAAAGGGAGATAATTGTATATTGTGGATTTAGAAAACGTGTTTGCAAGTACCATAAAGTTGTAGCTCTATTTAATGTACCCAAAACGCTTCAGTAACAGAATTTAAAAGCTTCAATCTTTTACAGTTTACACCGATATGCCTTCCAAGTTTTTGCTAATATTTTATGGCAATGCATTAACTTGAGAAGGCCCAGCCCGTGGTAGTGGTGGCGGGATCTGTAAAAAAAAAAGATCTGCAGGTATTACAAATGATAAATCTACATCATCAGCACTCGCTCTTTTAGTTATTTCTTCAAATGGTTAGCAATCTTTTTATATTCTCCATTAGCTTCAGTGATTGCATTTAAAGATATCTAGATTTGTTTTTCGAATTTGAAGAATATATTAATAATTGCAATTTTTTTGCTCATGATCCTTTGCGCACTTATAATAATGATGGATTCCATTTGTTTCCACAATTCTTGGGATAAGCTTAGTGTTATTGGCAAATTAGATTGTTGAATCTTCAGGAAATTTAGTTGGTAGCAATTGTGATCTACTAAAATGACCTACAATTTCCTACATAAAGTAATTAAAATTTTTAAATGATTTTTGAGAAAATCATTAAAGATTTACTAGATGTAAGGAATGAATGAAACATGTCTCATTTATAACACCTATCGTTCTCATACCTTTTGTAATGTTTGGTGCGTTATCTTAGGACAACATGAATATTTTCTTTTTTTAAATCCCAGTTCTTAAGTATTTCCTCACTTTTTAGACATATATTTTCTGCTGAATGAGAAACACTCAAACTACTGATTTGTAATGTTCCACTCTTCCTTTGAAAATCGTTATCAATTCAATGCCCTGACATACTTATAAAGCTTTCATTTTATATTATGATCAAGTCCAAATATCTGATGTTAATGATATTGCTTGAATTTCTTGCAGCTGAAGTGTTATTTTGTTCTTTACCCTTTTTATACATTGTTGGGATAATCTCTTCTGAAAGAAAGATACCTCCTTGATGGAATATGTATATTGTGACATACGTGATTATTTGAATCTCTTAAATCTAAGTCTTCAACAAATGAAAATGCAGATTGTCCACAGCAATCAATTACCCAATTTTGAAATGAATTTCTGGGCTTTTTCTATCATTAATTTTCCAAATCTTTGTGTTTATCAGCTAATTTCAAACAGGTAGGCTGAAGAAATCTTTTAATAGAGGTAGAAGTTGAATAGATGGACATGGATCATCATCTGCAGTGTCTGTGAATCATGTTTTGTTTTTTCGGCCACTTTTCCTCTTGAAGTTTCAGATATTTCTTTATGCTTCAGATTATGTGTTTTATGTTGTTTTTTTTTTGCAAAGCATGATCTTAAGTAAAGGTTTTGTGCTTAGAATATTTTGAACCTTCTTTGGCGTTTTCCTCTGTGATAGTTAATGTATATATTTCCCAGTAGAGCACCAACGAAGTTCCACACCCTCACGGGTTTTAGCCCTTTTCAAGGAGGTGTAACTTCTCTAGGTAGTTACTTACTCTGAGGATCCGTAAATGAAGGTGTATGATAATTACATTTTAGAGTCAATCCTGTCTATATTATATATCATAGATCGCTATTTATATATAATATATATATAATATAATATATAATATACTATACATATAGATATATATATACTATATATATATATATATATACTATATGTATATTATTATAGAGAGTAAGCTATAAATGGAAATTTCTTTCTCCGGCCGGAGACTCCGGCCTCCGCGCGCGAATAAAATTGCATTCTCCGCCGTCACCGGCTCTCCGCCTCCGGCCAAATTACGTACCGATTGCAATCACTAATATATATATTTTATATATATTATAGTATAGTATTATATATATATTATATATATATAGTATATATATATATATATATTAGTATAGTAAAGTATATACCGTTATATAATAATATATATACCTACTTCTATATTAGATATATATAATTTATATTGTATCCAAGGGTAAATTTAAGTGTGAAATAGAATGGAAGTCTAATTAAATATTGGGCACATGATAAAAAAAAACAATTAAGATGAAACATTATGTCTTAATGTATATGACAATGGTGAGATGAAATATATTATTCAATGAACCTCGTATTCAAGAATTGTAACGAATGTACTCATGGTATGACAAAGAGCATTATATTAACGCTAAAATTTATTACATCTTGTAAAGTGCATTACGCTGGGTACTAAATTGCCACGTGAACCTTCTATAGTTGCAGTTGCCCCATGAGGTGCATGGTTTAACTACTTAAAAAAAAAATGCTGTATGGCTGTAGATAACGATGAGAAAAAACACATCCAAGTCCCACAAGATGTTTCTACTTATGACAATGCGACAAAAATCACGATTATACTAAACACAATTAAATCCTATTACCATAAAAGAAAAGATACACTTGCCACAACCACTTAAAAACATCTGTCCTGAACACACACCGTGCCATGTTATAAGATCAGCTCAAATTTACAATCGAACAACAAGAACAATGACAACATTTAAGACCGTGCTTCCTTCTGCGTGCAAATTCTAAAAGAAAGAACACACTCTAAGAGCTCACTGAATCACAATTCACTGAATTCACTAAATTCCTTAACGTGGCATTACTTATCAACACTATGAATATTATCATCACTAATAACAATTATTAATTAAGTATTAGAAATGATCCTATAATTATTTATCCTTCATTAAACCACCAAAGGTGTAACGTTTCAAGTCGACGTGTCTCTCTTGATTTTATATTAACTATATATAATATATATACTATATATATATATATTATATATATATATAATATATATAATATATAAGTAGATATATTATATATAATATTATATATATATAATATATAGCGATAGCTATAATATATTAATAAATGTAATTAGTATACGGGGTATATATATGTAGGGGTATATATATATATAGTATAGTATATATATATATAAATATATTATACATAGTATATATATATATTATATATATATATATATATAGTAGTCTATATATAATATTATAATATAAATATATATATATAGTTAGTATATATATATATATATATATATATATATATATATATATATATATATATATATTATATATATATATGGTATAATTGAGAAAGCAATACGGAGAATTTTCCTCGTACTCACCAGAACACAGAATAAATATTTAATGTTTCATGAAATTCCATGAAGCCTTCGAAGCATTTCCTCAACACCAGTCCTCCTCATCCTTCTCCATCCCCCCATTTGTCACTCTCCTTTAGACTTTTAACTCCCACTCCCGTCAGCAATGACAAAAAAAAAAAAAAAAACCCCCCCCCAATTTTTCTCAACCCTTTTCTTAAAAAATTTTAAAAATTTAAATAATATATATATATATAAATATATAGTATATAGTATATATATATATTATAATATATATATATATATATATGATATATATATATAATATATATAGATATATAATATATATATAATATTATTATCATAGTATATATTATATTTCGGTGTTATTTTAATTCTTTTTCTCAGTCTCTTACTTTCTCAGGAATCTCTCCCTGTTCTTACGTTTCCTCTCCTCGCAATCTTAGTCTCTCTCTCTCTCCTCTCTCTCTCTCTCCTCTCTCTCTCTCTCTCTCTCTCTCTCTCTCGCCTCCTCACACACACACACGAGACTAAACAAGGCTTCACTAAACCCTTGTCAAGTCTGGACGCTCTAGTCACAATAGCAGCAGTAGTAGTTAGATATGTACTCTCTCTCTCTCTCTCTCTCTCTCTCCTCTCTCTCTCGTCCTCTCTCTCTCTCTTCTTCTCTCTGCTCATCTCTCTCTCTCTCTCTCTCTCTCTCTCTCTCTTCATCTCTCTCTCTCTCTTCTCGGCTCTCGATCTCTCTCTCTCTCTCCTCGCTCTCGTCTCTCTCTCTCTCCTCTCTCTCTCATTCTCTCTCTCTGCCTCCTCCTCTCTCTCTCGTCTCTCTCTCTCTCTCTCCTCTCTCTCTCTCTCTCTCTCTCTCTCTCTAAATAATCCCCAGCTATTTCGCGAGTTCCTTGCTATTTCAGCCAAATAAAAAATGGCTTGCGACAACCTTTCCATTTGTCAGCCTCTTGATATATCTACGCCTGAGCGCCAATATAAAGTTTGACCCCAATCTCTCCCAACTGTGAAAAATAACAAACGAAACCATATGCCCCAAAATCCTTTACCTAACAAAATAAACACAAAAGAGAGACCATTACAAAAGCACAAACACATTTTAACAAACTTATGTATGTTATTAGCACATGTTATTGTATTAATAAACACGTAATATCATATCTATACATTCTTTTGTTTTAGGTCTGTTCAAAGGATTACACAGTGGATAAATGATAATATTTAATAATGTAAAAATAATAATAATAATAATAAAAAGAAAAAAAAAGAAGTAAAATAAATAAAGTCAACACAGAATTTTAAAACTAATTTAATATATATAACTATATATATATATTATTATTAATATATATTAGATATATATATATATAGATATATATATATGTGTGTGTGTTGTGTGCGCGTGCGTGTGTGAGGGTAGCGCTGTGGAGTGTGTTAATTAACGGGGTTATTTGGACTATTATTTGGTAGTAGTGATAATAGTTTGTATAATATTCAATATTACAACTGGGAGTAAGCACCTTTAGAATTAAGTATAATTAATAGAGTAAATAATAATAATAATAATAATAAGTTAATAATAATAATTAATAATTAATAATAAAAAAAAAAAAAAAAAAAAATTTAATAATCCAGGTAAATTTAATTAAGGAACCAAAATTTCCCTGTAGGTTCCAGAAACGCGGCAGCGAGATATCGAAGCGGAACATCCACGCACAGTCGAGGTGATTCAAGAACTGAGCTAAACTCCAAGGAATAATTAATAAATAAATAAAAAAAGGTTTTCATACATTTGATTGTTATTTCCTTTTTTTTCTCTCTCTCTCTCTCTCTCTCTCTCTCTTCTCTCT
>JABUQX010014729.1:0-15410 GCA_015478945.1 Trachelipus rathkii
AAAAAAAAATAAAAAAAAAAGAAGAAGACCAGAGAAGCCTTTTCAGAAGGAGTGTTAGCAATAGAACCGTCAGAACGGATAAGAGGGGGAAAGGCAGATTTACAGAAGTTATTTGAGATGTTTTTTGCAGATGCTGTTACTTATTTTCAATAACCGCAGATAGTTTTAAGTATTAAGATCTTTAACCTCATATAATTGGAAGAGTAAAAATCCATTTCAGCAAAAAAAATATATTTTCATTAAGAAATAGAGGAACAAAGAATTTAATTTCCAGTATCTGTGTGTCCAGATCCAATTCTTATGCACCACACCACACCACCCATATAGAAAAGGCTATAAATTAATAATTTGGATTTCTGCAATTTTATATATGAACAAATTCAACCTTATATCTATTTTTTATTTTATATTTTATTTGTTTTATAGTTTTTTATATTTGTTTTTATTATTTTCTTATAGAAAATAATAAAAGTAACAAATATAGGTAAGCAAAAAACTATAAAATAGAAATAAAATATAAAAAAAATAGGTATAAGGTTGAATTTGTTCATATATAATAAAATTGCAGAAATACAAATTATTAATTTATAGCCTTTTCTATATGGGTGGTGT
This sequence comes from Trachelipus rathkii, assembly GCA_015478945.1. Lineage (NCBI taxonomy): Eukaryota > Metazoa > Arthropoda > Malacostraca > Isopoda > Trachelipodidae > Trachelipus > Trachelipus rathkii. The sequence continues at coordinate 613 of JABUQX010014729.1, forward strand.
GGTGTGGTGTGGTGCATTAGAATTGGATATGGACACGGATACTGTAAATTGAATTAATTTTAATCTCCTTTTTTTCATTTTTTCTTTATTTAATATTTAAAGTTAATAATTGGTAAATTTTGTTGTAAAAGAAAAAGCTTCTGAGCTCTTTCAAGAGCTAGTTTGCTTCTTTCTGTATCATATTTGAGACCTGATCCACTGAAAAGACGCTCGCTAGCTACATGAAAGGCATGCTAATTAAGTCCTGGTGAGTTCAGCCAGGTAAGGAAAGGCTTGACTGTTGTCACGCCACCAAGCTAGAGGATCTTCATCTGCCTCCTAACGTTTCCGCTTTTGATACTCTTCAATCATTAACAAAGACTCCTTTGACAGCTCTGTATTTGGTTCTTCATCACTGCTAGAAGGTAAAAGAATGATCATAGATTCAGCAATGCTTCTGCTACCAGATGTAAGACTTGTTGTTACAGCCTCTGGTTCTTGAGATCATTTAAAGTTCGTCAATGATTTTTGGCATCCTACATCAGCTTAATCTCAGAGTCATCCTAATGATCCAAGCTCTCTGTGCAAGTGGGGTTCAAGAACTTGTTTTTTACCTCTGATCTAGAAAAGTTGCCATAACGTAACACATCACTTGTATTGAAGGTTTTGAAGTTATGTTGCTGGATCTCTGTCATTTAGGGTTCTGCATTATGAAATACTCCTGAACGTAGATCATGGTTAGCGCGAACTTCAGTGCTGCAACCAAGGATAACGTTTGATTAAACAAGAATCTGCCAGAAGCTAATATCTTGCGTTATTTTCATAAGAGCTTAAGGTCGAACAATACAATTATTCTAGAAAAGCTCATTAGTCATCAGTCTGTGTAGGGTTTTCACGTGTTGTAACATAAAGGCAAGATTACTCAATAATTCATCATTCTTCAAGTATGAAAGGGCGACTCTTCCATTCATGTTTAAATATTTTTTACAACAAGAATCGTTTCGTGGTCACTTAATCTTGATGTATATTTTCAAACCATTTTTTCCTTGAGCCTTTATGATTGAAAAGAGCAGCAATTCTGAACTTAGACTGACATAATAAATCAACACAACCATTTTGAGCATTAGGCCGATTCTACCCATAATTAATCTAATGTGCCAAAACCAGGTCCAATTTTCACGACAGAAAAGAAGATGCTTTTTTCTATTAGCGCCGCATCTCTCGCTACACTGCACTTGATCTTGTGAAAATCCTTCCATTTATCCAGCGATTGCATAAATGCCCCAAAATTATGCCAGGTATGGCACTCTAAAAAAAAGTTCTGACGATAATACAAATCCTGCCTCTTTGGAAGTTCCATCAAGTTTGGCTGAAAATGGTAAAAACAGATGACTTACAGAGTGTGTTTCATTGTATCAGTTAGGATGAGACTACATGTCTTCAGGTCAGAGAGATATGATGATGAGAAAAATGGTGCTAATAGAAGTAATTGGCGGGTTGTGTGGGTGGGAGGCATATGTTTTGGCCTAACCTTAAAGGTATAAACTCTGTCGACATGAGAATAGCCACTAGTGTGGGTCTATCCTTATGTTTTGAAGCTCTTAGTGTGATTTTTTGGCTTGACAGGCTGCGTACCTAAGGTGATGGTGTGAGTGGTGGTTTTCTTCTTGACTTGGGTCCTAGGTTTTCTAATACTACTGGTTCCAGCGCTGCTTTCCAGTCCACTCCCCATCTGTGGGGGAGATAATTGGAAGTACTATTATTATTATTATATTATTTATTATATTATTATTATTATTATTATTATTATTATTAATAATTATTAAGAAAATCTTTATACAGAAATGTTGACCTGGAACGTGTTCTTCATTGTAAAGAAAATAATGAAAAGGTCATTAAAACCGTTTAATTCTTCATCGGATGAAGAGAAATTCTTTTCTCAACTTGTCATGTCGAAATTCCCTTTGGTGTTCTCAACAAGTTAAGTGATGAGGAAATAGAGGTAAATTTTTCTAATTTAATGTTGTTTTATCAAATTTTCATAATAGTTTAAACTAGTAGTTGCTCTCTTTAAATAAATAAACCTTTTTGATAGGGATCCTAGCTCTATATTCCAAAGCTACTGAACCACGGGGTCAAAATTTTTTTTGTTTTGAGGGAACCGGACCGTTTAGGGAAGGGGTGTCAAGAAAGAGACACCCATCAGATAACTGCGTGCTAAATAACTCTAAAATAAATCAACTTCGTAATATTAAAAAAAAAAAACAGAAAAAATTCAAAACTAATATATTCAATATAAAAATGGTGGAAAAAACTAGTTTGTACGATTGAGTGAGAGGAAAGATGTAATGCTTATGTTTATTTAACCAATGGTTTTAATTATGTAGGGGGAAAACACTGATAGAATTGCGCACGACAAACAAACAAACTAATGATTTCAAATATTCAATGGTTTCTTCATATGATAATCGTTTTACTATTAAAATTTTGCCAATGTTTTCTTGAATTCAGACCAAGGATGATCATGGCTCTAAAAATTAAGGAAAAAAATCAGTATATAAATTAGAAGATTTTAACAACAAATGTTTACCCTCTTTTAAGCTGCGAGTAATGAATTATACTATTATAAATAAACACTTCCTTGTGCAAGTGTGGATATATGCATCAAATGTTTGTTTTTACTTTTCTAATTTCCAACCGTTCAATCTTTCCCAGTGCGGGAAAGATGTTTAAGTTCAAGTATATATAATAAGGACAGCTTGGTAGTTTCAGACATAGCCACAAATTCAAAGGAGATGTGTATTTGTGTCTATTTAAATAACTGTGTAGTTATCCGAAGATCTTCTTCATATCTCCCATGGCAAATTTGAAAAAAATCTGTTGATTGAAACTCAACTAAGATTTTAAGGTTTCCATTTGAAAATCGACTGTGCAATCTCCAAAACTGTAGAAAATTCCTCCGAGTTCTCAACTGAAAACAAAACAGTGGAGGAAACAGAAATCGGGTCCAAAATAACAATTTGCTCCAAATTTAGAAAAACTTTCAAACTAACAGTACAAAAAAGATCTTTAAACTTCAACAAAATGAAAAAATAAACTTTCAGATTCCCAGTTTTTAAAAGAAACTTCTTTGACCACGAATCCTTAAAACCCCAAAATCAGAATTAGGAAAACTGTGGATATACATATGTACAAGTGTATTTCTTGTATTTCCAGATCTGAATGGGTTATTCATAAACTCATAATGACCACAACATTATTTTCTTATGTTTTCCAAATAGGTTTCTTTGTTGGAAGTTTTCGCCAAATCTACAAGATAATATATTCTACTACCGAGAAGAATAACTAAACAACCCTGTAACTTATATCTAGATAAGTTAGTAATCAGATATGCTGTACTGATTAATTAAGAACACCATTTTATGAATACAACTAAAATTTTATCCAATATAAAAAATAAATTATCAACTAAGTGAGCCCAATTAGGAAGACGTGTAATCTTGATTTAAGAAAATATTCATTCTCTATTGGATTCCTTTCTAATCATGAGATTGGGGTTGAAAATTTTTTCCAAAAACAAAAAAAAAGAATAAAGAAAACTTTAGAGGTGTTAGCATCATTTTCAAATATAAACGACAAGTAAATCAGAACTACAAAATTACTTTTATGTTACATTGATTTTACAGAGTTTTTCTTAGCATAGATTTCAAATGTGTTTTTCAAATTAGGAGAACGTATTTTTTAGTAAAATGCAGTTAAAAATTTGAAAATTGTTTACTATCCAATACTATACAAAATAAATTCCATGCACAGTGAACTCTCCTAAAATGCACTTTTTTTTTTAAACTGATGTTCTTCGGTATCCAACTCAGAGAGAAAACGTCCCATTTTAGTACCCAGGAGTAATCAGCAAATATGTTTGGTTCTCTCTCTCTCTCCGCTCCTCTCTCTCTCTTCTCTCTCTCTCTCTCTCGCTCTCTCTCTCTCTCCCTCTCTCTCCTCTCTCGTCTCTCTCTCTCTCTCTTTCTCTCCCTGCTCTCTCTCTCTCTCCTCTCTCTCTCTCTCTCTCTCTCCTCTTTTTTCCTCCTCTCTCTCTCTTCTCCTCTCTCTTCCTCTCTCTCTCTAAAACTGCTTCTCTCTTTCTCTTCTCTCTTCTCTCTCTCGTCTCTCTCTCTTCTCCTCTCTCTCCTCTCTCTCGCTCTCTCTCATCTCTCTCGCTCTCTCTCTCCTCGCTCTCTCTCTCTCTCTCTCTCTCTCGCTTCTCTCTTTCTCGTCTCTCTCTCTCTCTCTCTCTCTCTCTCTCTCTCTCTCTCTCGCTCTCTCGCGTCTCTCTCTCTCTCTCTCTCTCTCTTCTCTCTCTCTCTCTCTCTCTCTCTTCTCTCTCTCTCTCTCTCTCTCTCTCTCTCTCTCTCTCTCTTCTCGTCTCCTCTCTCTCTCTCTCTCTCTCTCTCTCTCTCTGCTCTCTCTCTGTCTCTCTCTCTCTCTCTCTCTCTCTCTCTCTCTCTTCTCTCTCTCTCTCTCTTCTCTCTCTCTCTCTCTTCTCTCTCTCTCTCTCTCTCTCTCTCTCTCTCTCTCTTCTCTCTCTCTCTCTCTCCTCTCTCTCTCTCTCTCTCTCTCTCTCTCTCTCGTCTCTCTCTCTCTCCTCTCTCTCTCTCTCGCTCTCTCTCTCTCTCCTCGCTCTCTCTTCTCTCTCTCTCTCTCTCTCTCTTCTCGGCTCTCTCTCTCTCCTCTCTTCTCTCTCTCTGCTCTCTCCTCTCTCTCTCTCTCCTCTCTCTCTCTCTCTCTCTCTCTCTCTCTCTCTCCTCTCTCTCTCTCCTCCCCTCTTCTCTCTCCTCTATTTCTCTCTCTCTCTTCTCTCTCTCAATGCAAAAAATTGAGTTTTCAGAGTCGCATTTCATCCCAGGGATTTGTGATTTTCAAGAAACTACTAAACCACTTCTTTCATTCTTGCCTCTGTATCCTTGTTTCCGATGAATTTGACCAGTTTTAGATGTTCCCCATGTGGCTGCCTCAGACTTCAACTTTTCACAAAATAAGAATCATCATAACTTACTTTTATTCTGTTGCACAATAAAATATTCTTTTTATTTTTTTTTGTTTATTTAATCCAATTAAAATTTTTTCAGTGAAAAGAAAATCTTTGGTCATTACGACCCATCGCTTTGACAAGGTTTTTACATCAAATCATGGAAGATAGTTAATTAGAGTTTCACAAGAGGTTGAAAAATCTATTTATTTTGAGGTGTTTGTTTATCCAAAGTCCTCATAGTACAAGATCTATTCACAGATCTCCAAAGATTTTCATATTGTCATACAACTCCTTCATAAACAGAAGTATTACTGTAAATTAATTCTCATTTCCATTATGAAGGAAAGATTGTTCTTAAAACCTTAAATTGAAGAAATCTATTAAGTCTATTCCCAAAGATTCTGTTGCTGTCCTATGCACTAAAAAAAACGCGTGACAATCAGTAAATAAGCTACACATATGGCAGGATTGTTCTTTTAAAATTGACACATGGTAGTTTTATAGGTTTCCACATTATTTTATTTTTGTAATTTTGGTATGGTTTGCCACAGGGGGTGGTTGAGTGCAAACAGTAAGAAATGATTGGACAGTATACGGATGGTTTGGATATCATATAGTATATTTTGACTTCCAAGTTGAAATTAATCTTCATTCCTTATTCGGGTAATGAAGTTACTTTACTAAACAAGTTATTTGAGCTTGTAATTCACTCTCGTACTTTAGCTATAACTCACAAAATCTAAAGGTAGACTTTGTGTATATAAGTTATTGACAAGCCCTAGGTGCTTTGTGGATTTGCAATGAGCATGTTTGGTGGTTTGTTCTATTAGGTTGACTGGGACAGTCCCATTAGGCCCATGTGGCTTCGTACTGTCTTATTTCTAATTGTCACCATTCCCTGTCCATCATTTGCTCTTTTCACGTAATAATGAATCAAATCACAACAGAATCTCTACTTTCTTCTCATTCCTCTTAGACATAAATAAAACGATTCATAGCGATGGATCGTAATGGCCTCAGAGTTTCTTCTGAATTTACATTAATTTCTTTTATCATATAAAAGGCTTTAAATAAAAGAAAATAATTTTAAGACATGCACATTAGACCTTAGCAAAATGTGTAAGTTTTTTAAATTACAAAAATGAAAACTGTAGTGCAATTTCTGACATTTTCCATTCAAATGTACACCCAAAATCGCATTAAGAATTTGCCAATATTTTGCGCTTAATTAACCATTGAATTGTTTAATAATGGTTAATGAGAATAGCATTGAAGGTTGTCATACCTTGTCTTAAACCCATCTCATATCAGTATTTGATATTTTTGAATTATTACAGAGTGAGTTAATTCAGATTGTTAGCAAAAATAATTTGTGGTATACATTTTTTTTTCATTTTAATGTTTACAAAAACTTCTTGCATTCTAAACTACTCAAATTTAATAATACGATTAAAGTTGAAAATTTTGAGTGTTGAATTTAGACTAAAAGTAGTTCATTATTTTGGTTAATAACTTTGTATTTTAAATTTAGCTTGTTTACGAAATTTATTCTATGGTTTTATTTATTTTTACAGATTTTAACGGGTGTTGATGGGGACCATGGCAAAAAAGGTTCTTTGAAAAGTGGATCTCAGAAGTCAAGTCCCAATGAATAAGATGAGTATAAAGTTGAGAAATTCAGTTGAATTCTGCTGGATGCTAGAATTTCAAGCGCAAAGAGTATTTAAAAAGGCATATGCTTACGCATCAAAATACAAAATTATTTAAATGTTCTGAATGCAACTTTGTATGTAATCGTAAAGGTGGCTTAAAATCACATATTCTTACGCATCAAAATGACAAAATTATTTAAATGTTTTGAGTGCAACTATGAAATGTAATCGTAAATATAGCTTAAAAAGTCATATGCTTAATAAGCATTCAAATTTCAAATTATTTAAATGTTCTGAGTGCAACTATGAAAGTAATAACAAACGAAGCTTAAAAATGCACATGCTCAAGCTTGATTTATCAATTATGTCAAATGTTGAGTGCAGCTATGAATGAATAACAAAGGAAACCTAAAAGTACACATGCGTATTCATGCAAAATAAAGTTTATTTAATGCTCATGTGCGTCTATGAATGGTAATTCAGAAATTGGCAATTAAAAAATACATGCTTAAATCATGGAAATTTAAAAACTTTAAATAGTGCTGGAGTAGGTTAAAGTAATCAGCCAAAAAGCTTAAAAATCACCATGCTTAGGCATGCAATTTAAAACATTGAATGTGCAGAGTGTAACTATGAATGTAATGTGAGATCAAAGATGAAAACACACATGAAAGTTAAACAGACAAAATATTAAAGATTAATTTAAATGTTCTGAGTGCACCTATGAAAGTGTAATCATAAACTAAGCTTAAAGTTACATATGCTTAAGCACGCAAATATAAAATTATTTAAGTGTTTCGAGTGAAGCATTTGAATTAATTTCAAAGGCATTTTTAAAAGAGCACATACTCAGACATGCAAGTCAAAGCCGTTTAATTGGCGAGTGCGACTATGAAATGTAACCAGCAAATCAAGTTTAAAAAACCAATGCTTATAAGCATACAAATATAAAAATTTTTTTAAATGTGTTCACTGTAGCTATGTGAATGTAATCAAAAGACAAGACTTAAAAATGATAGGTTAAGCATGCAATACAAAATTGATTTAAGTGTTCAGAGTAGCCTTTGAATCTTAATTACAAAAAATGTTTAAAAGGCACATGCTTACGCATCCAAGTCGAAAAAATGAAAAACTAAAATAAAATACTGCCAGGATCGGAAGACGGCCGGCCCTCCTCATTGCTGGAGAAGGTGAGAGGGGTCGGATGCTCCTCGAGCGCAGCAAGCTATCTTTCAAGTATACGGGATTTGAGAAGGATCCAGAAACAGACCTTCCATTAAGTAGGCTGTCTGGTGGGTGCAATACCGACCCCAGTCTGCAAGAACCATCAAAAAGTAAAAGATGTTACACCTCGAATCTTCGAGTAGGAAAAAAGATTCAATGGTCTGAGGAAGAAAAACTTGAAATTTTGTGGTGCTATACATATAGTAGCCATAATAAATTTCCAAAAAAAGGTACTCTAGAAAGAACAAATGAAATGCTATTAAAAAGAGCAATAGTAGATAAAAGCTACTAATATTAGAAACGGCAAAACTCCAATAACTGAAGAACAGATAACGCAGATTAAAAAAGAAGTGAATGAATATCTTGAGGGAATGAATATATGTGAAGACCGATGGATTTGGACGTACGAAAGGAATGAATTTTTAATGGAAAGTTATTTTATTGAAGAATTTATACCAAGAAAAACCAACATGAGTGAAATATGGAAGTGGGTAGTGAAAGAAAAAATATTCTCCTCAAATGATTTCATGGAATATCGATTCGGAGAAGTTTATAATCAGGTCAATAGAAAACAAATGGTTAATCAAAAACAAGCAATTCTGAATTATGTAAAAGACAGAAAGAGCCAGGAACAAAGAAAAACGAAGGCTACACTACCATCTTATGAAGAAATTGAATTAATAAAAGGGAAAGCATTAAACATAGTTGAAAATGAGTTAGAATTAACTGAGTTAAATATCTATTACAAAAACTTTATAACAAATATACAATCTTATATTATATATTTACCTTTCAAATTCTCTTGTTTTTCTTCTAAGTAGGACGTGAAGGACAGTAAGTTTGTCAGTGAGTAAAAAAAAGTTATAAAATATGTCCTTGTTAAGTCATTCCTTTATTAAAAATAAATCTTAACATCAAATGTGTCCTCGAATATATAATTCGTTTCCTTGAACAATAAAATTAATTAAAAATAATCCAAAACTTTAATGGTAAAATAATCTTCCTTACTAATGTTAACTTTTATAATAATACAACTTCATCAATATTTAAATTCACAAAATTGATTTAACGTTTGATTCCATTTCTGTGAGATAGGATGAAATATTAAAATAATTAGTAAAACTTACACCAAAAATGTGAACTAAACAGATCTGACAAAAAATGGCCCCTAGCAAGAATAGTTCCACTACCTACATACCTGTATCTTTCACCCCTTAATTACATCCCAACCCCTTTCTCAATTCCAACAGATATTTTCGGTTATTTTTCTTTGTTAATCCATCCGCTAATTGTAATCTTGAATTCACCCATTCAACTGATTGAACCACACCATTTTCCATTTTCTCTTTTAAATTCGCTAACTCTATCCTAATTATCCTATTCTTGACCCCTTTTGTGGAATTGATGCTATCCTTTAAGGACTTGCAGTCAGTCATTGCTATGATATTTAAGTTATTTTTATTCGCTGTTAATTCTTCCCACAAATATTTAATATACTCCCCCCATTCAGTAGCCTCGACCATGCTCAAGGTTTCGGCTGACAAAGTTGAACTTACAACTCTTTTAGCTACTTTAGATTTCCATAATAATGGACAAGTATTGCCCACTGTGTCTTTTACTCTTATACAATATCCTATCTGAGTTCTACCTCCACTTATGTTGCCAAATGAAGCATCTGAATGTACCTCCAAACGCATTCTTCCTTTCTTAAGCTTAGGTATTCTCATTTGAACTTCTTCTCTTTTTGCCCTTTCTGCAACCCTTATTAAGTCATTATAGTTTTCTACTGTAGCCTCTTTCATATTTCTTCCTAGAAAACTCACCTCAAAACTTAAATCAGGACGAGTATTCTGCGACATCCAGTTTAATTTTCCTAACAGAGATCTATACAATGTCATCTCTTCTTCATTCAACTTTTCATCCCTTTTTTCCTTGTTTAAATTCCTTATTACTAACTTATCTCTAGCATAACTATTCTGACTTAATACAATATCACCATTCTTCTCTTGCATTACTTCTATTCCCAAATATTTAAAAGCCTCACTTTCTTCCCTTCTAACTTTTAATTCTTTCTTAACTTCAGATATAATTTTATCCTCAAACTCTTTATTACCTCCATAAATGAGATCATCCACATGGATGCCCATTATTCCATAAACTTCACCATTCTTTTCGCATTTAAATATGGTATTATCTATTTTACTCCTTTTACCGCCAACTTTTATCAACACTTCAACTAGACTCTCGTACCATTTTCTGGCTGCATCTTTCGCCCTACACCATGTCTTTTTTAAGTTTTCTCATAACTTTATAAGTGTTGACCTTACAGGAGGTTTTATCAGCTACTTTCTCTCTCCATTAGTTTTCCTTCAAATATGCCTGTTTTTCACATCAACAGGGTCTTTACCTGCCATTCGTTCATATTTATTATGGATAGTATTATCTTCAATCCTTCTATTGAAAAAGTCGGAGCTTCACAGTCTTCTGTTTCAAGATACTCTTTCTCCATAAAACCTTTCACAACTAATCTTGCTTTCGATATCTTCCCACCTTTCTCCTTTTCTGTAACTATCCATCTAGTCTTAAGAACCTTATTCCCTCTATTATCGTCTACCTCTTCAAATACATTATTTTCTTTCCAACTTTCAATCTCTCTCCCCTTGGCTTCTTTAATTTTTTTCCATTGATCAGAATCATTACTGTTAAAGTACACCGTTTCTCCTTCAATAAAGTACGATTCTTCTTGATTCTTCTCTTCTTCCACTTCATATTCTCTTAGGTCTGCCCAAAACTCCTCTTCAGAGTCCAAATCTTTAACATTATAAGTACCATCATATTTACCTCCTCTTTTACCTCCTAAACTTATCACTTTCACTCTTCACCATTCTTCATTATCGTGGCTTATTCGATAATTTTTTCATTTTTTAATGTTCTTAGGATCAGGTCCTTCATCTTCGTTAATCTCACTTATTATATCCCAATTGTCTTCTTCTTCAATGCCCTTTTCTCCTAATAATACTATCTCTTTTGTTAACTTTTTCCGTTCGTTACATACATTAGCTAAATGTCCTTTTTCTTTACATTTATAGCATTCTTTGTCTTTCATCCAACAGTTATCGGCTACATGACCTTTCTTACCACATCCATTACATTCTTTATCGTTTTTCCTATATTCTGGACAAAACTTTTGCACATGTCCCTCTTTCTTACAATTATAACAAGTGAATTTCTTTTCTGTATTTTTATTCCTATCTCCACTATACCATACCTTATTTTGGCTCTGGTAACTCTTTCCCATAATACCAATTAATAGGCTAGTTACTTTGTTACACGATATGTCGCCATCCATCGCTCCTAACATTATTTTCTCCTCATTTTCTGATAACTTGCTTCTTCCCAACAACAAACCTCCTTTATGTTCATCTCCTAGATCTGTCATGCCAGCTGCTGTGCATCTTCTTAAGGCCACTTCAAACCTACATACAAAGACTTGTATTTCTTCATTAATACCTCTTTCTATTCTGAAGAAAACATTCATACTATCCATTTTTTCTCTTTTTCTATCACTACTATATTTCTTTTCTAGTACACTCATTATCTTATCTACACCATCACTACTAACTAACTCGTCTCTCGGCAGACCTCCTACAAGCTCCCAGGGTTCTCCGCATAGGGCACTTCTAATCGTTAGCCCCGGATATTTGTCTATATTTTTGTTTCTCCAAATCTAATCTTCAACCTTTCCTTTCCACTCCAAAAACTTCTCTTTCTTTCCATCAAAAACAGGACACTTCTCACTCCTTTTGTTTCTATCATTGCTTTCATCATCTGAGCCCATGACTCATAAAGATTCGAACGTTAAATCAAAATTGAGTTAAATATCTATTACAAAAACTTTATAACAAATATACAATCTTATATTATATATTTACCTTTCAAATTCTCTTGTTTTTCTTCTAAGTAGGACGTGAAGGAGAGTAAGTTTGTCAGTGAGTCAAAAAAAGTTATAAAATATGTCCTTGTTAAGTCATTCCTTTATTAAAAATAAATCTTAACATCAAATGTGTCCTCGAATATATAATTCGTTTCCTTGAACAATAAAATTAATTAAAAGTAATCCAAAACTTTAATGGTAAAATAATCTTCCTTACTAATGTTAACTTTTATAATAATACAACGTCATCAATATTTAAATTCACAAAATTGATTTAACGTTTGGTTCCATTTCTGTGAGATTGGATGAAAAATAAAAATAATTAGTAAAACTTACACCAAAAATGTGAACTAAACATCTGACAAAAAATGGCCCCTAGCAAGAATAGTTCCACTACCTACATACCTGTATCTGTAACTTTAACAACTAAAATGGTAGAAGAAATAAGAACACCAAGAAAATACAAGATGACTTAGTAAAAGGAAAGAAAAGGGAAATGAAAACTGCTGGTATGCCAGAAAATGAAAAAGAAAAAATACATAAATTATCAGAAATAAATTGTAATATAGAAGAAAATGTAGAACAAGAACAAGAGAAACCAGAAGAATTTGAAATGATAGTGTACGATGAAAAGTATATGAACCTGGGAAATGAGGACCAAGAATCGGGAGAAAGTAGTCTTAGTAGTGAAGATGAAATAAACTATACAGATGATGAAGTGGAAACAAATCCAGATGAGGAACAGAAATGATGAAAGAAGTGGTAATATTCAAAACCCAACACAAGAAGAACCTAATAACAATGACGAAAGTGAAGAAGAATTGTTGGTTAAAATATCCCATTATAGGGAGGAAGATATACATCTAGGAATAGAAAAAAGGTTAAGAATAAACAAGATCAGTAATTACAGGCTTCTAAATAAATATGCAGGAATTGCTGACAAAATGCTTCCCCAGATTATACCACCAAATTGTGATATCACTGAAATAAACCGGCTATATTATGCTACTGCTAGAGCAATAGCGGACACATTAGGAATTAAAACCTAAAACCAGGGAAACTATAAGAACTAAACAAAGAGAAATAAAACCACCCTGGAAAATCAGAAATAAACAAGGAACATAGAAACCTAAGAAAAGAAATATAATGGCTGTCTGCTTTCAAATGGAGAAGTTACTGCCCCCTATATATATATATATATATAGAAGAAAAGTGCAGAATTTACTATATAGAGAGAGGGTGGAAAATGGGGACCTACTTGTGCATGCAATTAGAAGAAGGAAACTAATACTAGTTGCAATGGTTAAAAAAAAACAAATATAAATGAAAAAACAGAAAAAGAAAAAATACAGAATAGAATATTTAGAGAGGACTCCGGCAAAACTTTATAGAGAATTAAGAAAGGATACAAATAAAGTGGAAAACCCACCACCTAAAGAAGAAGTTGAGCGATTCTGGACTTTAAATTTTATGAAAAGTGAAGTTAATCCTATATAATGAGGCCGAGTGGAAAAGAGAAATGGTAGACACCCCCAAAAACTGTGATTATAACAAATGGAAAGGTGGAAGAATTCAGAAATTAAAGGTAAAAAAGTAGCTATTAAAAGGAAGTGGAAGTTGGAAAGACACCAAGGAAAAGATCAGTAATAAAGTATGGTTAAAGAAAAACTAAAAGTACTAAATAAAAACCTGCTAACAGAAAGTTTTAACAAACTAATAGAAAAACAAGAAGAAATTCCAGCATGGCTCACTAGTGGAATTACATCATTAATTCCAAAAAATGAGGAAACAGAATTAGCGAGTAAATACCGCCCAATCACATGCTTACCAACCATATATAAAATACTTACTGGAGTCATGACGAAAAGGGTAGCAACACACCTAGAAGCAAACGACATAATTAATGAAGAACAAAAAGGATGCAGTAAAGGAAGCTATGGAACAAAGGATCAGTTATTAATAAACAAGATGATAATGGAAAATAGTAGAAAAGGGCAAAAACATCTCAGTATTGTATGGATCGATTACAAGAAGGCATATGATAGCGTCCCTCATAAGTGGATTAAATAAGTATTTAAGATCTACAAAATTAATGAGTTGGTTATAGACTTCATGGATGAAGCAATGAAGAAATGGAGGACAGACCTGGTACTGCCGTATGAAAAAGGGCAAATAAAAATAGAAGGAATAAAAATAAAAAGAGGTATCTTTCAGGGAGACTCTATTTCCCCGCTGTTGTTCATACTGGCTCTCAATCCCCTAAGGCCTAAGCACACTAATAAATAACTTGGAAAATGGTTATAGAATTAACTCAATGAGAGAGAAAAAGGCAAAGAAAATATCACACCTTTTCTATATGGATGACATAAAATTATATGCTCCAAATAAAAAGGAATCGGAAAAACAGGTGGAGGTTGTAAGGCGATATTCCAGAGATATATGTATGGAATTTGGGTTAGATAAGTGTGCATTTGTAAGTCTCAAAAAAGGAAGAAGAACAGAAGCTGGTAATATAAGGATAAATGATACGGAAATACGGGAATTAGAACAAGGCAATACTTACAAATATCTAGGAATTGAAGAGTCTGATGAAATAGAGTCAAAAAGGATGAAAGAAAAAATAACAAAAGAATATATAAAAAGAATGAAAAGCATTTTAGAATCGGAATTAAAACCAAGAAATAAAATTATCGCTTTAAGAACTCTGGCAGTCCCCGTCCTCACATACAGCTTTGGTATAATAGATTGGTTCCAACATGAGATAAATGGGATAGACGTAAAAACAAGAAAAATGTTACATGCCCATAAGATAATCTACAAAAACCAATGCATGCCAAGGATTTATGTGCCTAGAAATGAAGGAGGAATGGGGGTCCCACAAATGGATAGAATATATAAAACAGAGATAATAGGTTTAAGTAAATATTTAGAGAGTAGAGAAAGTAAATTTATGAAGTTGGTGTATGAGCACGAGATGATG
>JABUQX010014730.1:7500-27500 GCA_015478945.1 Trachelipus rathkii
ATCCACTCATAGACACGCTTCGCTTTCGCATGGTAAATTTTCATAATTTTTTGTACACAAAAAATAGACAAAATTTCCTCTCGTACCGTAACATATATATATATATATATATATATATATAATATATATATATATATAAAATATTATATATATATTATATATAGATATAGATATTATATATATATATATATAATTTATATATATATATATATAATATAATATAATATATATATATATATATATTATATAATATATTATATATATATATATATATATATATATAATATTATATATATATATATATATATAAATAGAAACTGGCTTAAAATCTTCTGGGATCAATATTTGCTAAGACAATGTAAATAAATAACTATGTACAACATATATACTGGTACTATAAACTAAATCCCCTAGCGGCCTAACAACAAGTTTTTATTTTTTAGTTGTCACCACCACTCACGGGCAGAGCCCTATTCAAGGAGGGGGTAGAATTCAGACCCCATTTACTTAGGTAATCAAGTTTATTCTTCTCAGAAAATGCACTACCTTCTCGAGAAGCTAAGTTAAAAGCTTTTAATGACACGAACTACAGTGCCTTTTTCAGGATTAATGACTGTATCCCAAAAGATGTTAAAAATGAGACCACAGTTGAAATAAGCATCAAAGGAAGATTTAATAGGTACACGAGAAACAAAACTCCCACAATTGCATACTTTTGGAATTTTCTTTATTAAAGGTCTTGAAGCTGGTCCTAAGTTTTGTCTCAGGAAGTCTGGATGGCACATATGGGCTATAAGTGCTAATCTTCCTAATGTCACATCTTTGGGTCCAGGTTTTTCTCTATGTGTGACTCCTGACCTATTTAATGCTTCTATTAATCTTTGTGCTCTTTCTTGGTTTTTGAGATTTTTAGTAATCTTGGCATATGAATACCCCCTCATGAAAGGAGCTCCATTAACTTCTAATAAATCATCCTTCATTATTTTCCTACTTTTATATGACTTAGCATTATCCTTAAACATGCCTACTAAGTCCAATCCTGCATATTAAAAATCTTCAATATTAGGTGTAAGTTTAACACCATCTTTTGACCATAAAGAGTTGATGAGTCCCTCTAAAGTCCAAGGTACTGTATCGGGATTTGGAGGATTGTTTCTTTCTCCAGATCCTCCGCTACCTTCTCCTTGACCACCACCCCCTGCTGTGCTCCTGCTGGTCCCCCTCTGGCTCTTGGTGAACTTTGTCCTTGGCTGTCCTCCAACTGTTCCTCTCCCAGTTCCAGAAGTAGTTCATCCTCCGCTACCTTCTCCTTGACCACCACCCCCTGCTGTGCTCCTGCTGGTCCCCCTCTGGCTCTTGGTGATCTTTGTCCTTGGCTGCCATCACCTTGTCCTCCAACTGTTCCTCTCCCAGTTCCAGAAGTAGTTCAGTTCTCAGGGGGGAAGTATGCTTACGATTTGGCATGAATTAACAATGGGGTAAATTAAAATATGTTTTTTTGTTTTTTTATTTAAAAGTTTTTATGTAAGTAAAGTCCCTTTAGACTCTAAGCAGCTTTTTTTATGAATAAAATATAACATCCCTTGCTGCAAGAGACCGCATGAGATCACCAAATCGAAATGTGATCTAATTTACCATTTAATTGGGTAAATTTATTATATTTACATATTATTTTACAACATGTTTCAACTTTGTCATTAATATCTATTCGAAAAATTAATGTACTTGACAGTAATCAAGTTTTAAAAAAAAAATAAGTACCGCCTATCACGAGATGAGTTTTTGCAAGGCATCATGAATTTTCTAGGCCCTAGTATTCAGCATATAAGTTATTTCCGCTTTTGGTTTTTAACAAACTCATTTCTTACACCATAATATGAGCTATTTGGAGAAGGAAAAGTAAGAACATTTTCTTTAGACTTTTATTAAGATTAAAAATCGCTATAGAGTCACCAGACCCTTTATCTTTTATTTGTTCGATTCGCAAACCGAATGACACAAAGCATAACAATAATTACAAACTAAATAGCACATTGTGAAGCTACCATTATATTACAATCTTTAGCCCTCACACCTTGTATATCCTGCTCAGGATCCGGAGTATAAAATTTCACAAACGTCTTACACTCTAGCTCGAAATTATTATTTTCCTTCTAAAATCATTACGCATGATATATAGGGGTGAAAATTGGGAGCAACATGTTGTGGGGAGTTTCGTGTCATAAAATGCTTATAAGGCTGTAGCCTTTGCTGCGAGAGGTTGTGTTGTTATTTGTCTGAAAGAATTATAGTAATATACTTGATTATCCTAATAAAGGAGTCTAAATTCCAACTCAGAGATTAACACCCCCTTCCTTGAATAGGCTCTGTTCATGAGGAAATGACAACAAAAAATAAAAAAATTGTTAAGGAAAGTATAAAAAATTTAACGCATCGAAGTAATACGTAAACAACTTATAACAATAGTTATATTTATTTAAACAACATGTAACTTATAAATATTGAAATAGAAGATTCTAAGACAGTTTCGATATAATAACTAAATATATAATATATATATATTGTAATATTTAATATATATATAATATATATTATATATATATATACATTAATAATTATTATATATAATATATTAATATAATATATAATATATATATTATACGTTACGGTACAAGAGGATTTTATCATTATTTTTGGTACAAAAATTTTTGAAAATTTACCATGCGAAGCGAAGCGTGCTAAAGATGGATCCAAATTGTGAACGTGGATCTTACCATAAAAAAGAAGATAGGCTTCTCCAAAGTATACTTACACTAATGGCTCTCCGAAGTATACTTACACTAATGACTTACAATCTCCATAGCTGTATCAGTAAATAATAAAAGTAATAATAGTTTGGATTGAATGATGGAGCGATTGTCGGTAGGGTCCATTTTGGAAGTGTGGAAAGCCATAAACACCGCAGAAAAAAGAGGCAAGAAGAAAGTATGACACCGTGAAAAGCCTATAGAGCATGTTAAAAAAGAACCTGACAAATTAAATTCAAAAAACCAATTTTATATCCAATTATTATTATTTTATTATTTTTTTATTGTTCCTATCAATAGCATCGAAGTCGCCATTAAGCAACTTTGCTATATGAAGGAATTCGTGGGGATCCGGGCTCGTTTGTGGAATCTTTCCGAGAGAAGATGCAACTTCCCGTCAACCTCGGTCTAAATCCCCCTCCGTCAACCAGTCTCACATGCCTTACTATTAATTTAGATCAAAATGAACAGAGAGGAGGATGTTAGGAATAGGAAAAAATGTTAACATTAATGCGTCAATACTTAAAGAAAGTCTTTCACTGGTACCAGGTTCTTTAAAGAGATTATCTATTGAAGTTTTGCTGAACGAAAGGTTGTGGATGGTTTCAGTCGGGATTGTTCGCCTTTATCTTATGAAATTCTGAGTGTGCAAAAATTATGTGGCAATGTTAGGCATAAGTGAGTAGGATGAAGGTGGAGAAGGTGGTATAATTAATAAAAAAAAAACTATCGGATGTTAAACCTGAAAGCTAATGGAAAACTATATAATATAAAATTTCTGGTTCTTCCTAATTGATGTGCCGACGTTATCTTAGGTATTCCTTTTCTTAATTTACATGGTTCGGTTAAAATGAAATTTGGTGGATCTTACAAAGAGTTAACTGTGGGGTACAGAAAACCTGTTAGCTCTTTAGCAGCACTAAGAATAGACCCGCCTCGAGTATTTTCAAAATTGTCACCTGAGTGTAAACCTATATCGACAAAATCACGTAAGTTTAAAACTCTGATTATTTTATTAATCGGAAGTAATAGTTGAGAAAAATATAATTGAGGAGTAGTAAAATCCCTTTGGAGGCTTGGAGTGCATGCTGTTTGAAAATAAACACAACAGAGCTAGTGGACACACCAAACTAAATAGTTTACCTATTTGAATCCTTTATCCATACCACTAAAGGATGTGGTAACATCTTGGTATAAGTATTTAGTACTTGGACTTAAATGTGCGTACCCATTGTGTTCCTCTTCACTCTAATGACAAAGTTTATACTGCATTTGAAACGAATGGCGAGTTATTTCAGTTTAAAGGATTGAATTTTGGTCTTACAAATGGGGTATCATATTTCCAATGAGTTATGAACTCAATTATTAATCAAAACGGTCTTAAACATTGCTTCGCTTACTTAGATGATGTTAGTTTGTGGTAAGAATAAGGAGGAACATGACCTGAATTTGTCCAAGTTCTTGAAGGTGGCTTATCAGAATAATATGACCCTTAATGAGGATTAATGTATTTTTGCGAAAGAAACTGTGTTTTGGGGTATGAAGTTCGAGGAGGGGAATTTAGACCAAACAAGATTGAATCCTCTTAAGGAAATGCCAATCCCATGTAGCAAAAAATCGTTATCCAAATTAATAGGTTTGTTTGCGTACTTGATGAGTGCCTCGATTTTCTCAACGAATAAGGCCTTTAATAGAAACTGATATTCCGTTGAATTCATCGGCCCAAGAAGCTATTAAAGATCTGAAAGATGCTATATGCAACGCTGTTAAAGGGAGTATAGACGAAAATGAGCCGTTTAGTGTAGAAACTGACGCCTCGGAATCAGCTATTGAGGCAACATTAAGTCAAAATGGCAGACCTGTTGCCTTCTTTTCGAGAATAAATTCATCTGAAAGGAAGCATTGTGCGGTTGAAAATTAGGCATATGCTATAATAGAGGCTATTCGTACTTGGCGTCATTATTTATTTGGGGAAAGCGTTTACTCTTTCTTATAACTGATCAAAAATCGGTTTCGTTTGTTTGATAATAGTAAAAAGGGTAAAATTAAAAATGAGAAAACTGCTAGGTGGAGGTTAGAATTGATGCCTTATAAATTCGATAGTTCATCGTGCTGGGTCATTAAATGCTGCTGCCGACGCCTTATCTAGAATTTAACTCTGCAGTAAACGATGATAATTTAATGGAATTACATAATCGGTTGTCATCCAGGAGTAATTCGTCTGATGCACTTTGTTCGTTAGAGAAATTTGCCTTACTCAGTGGATGTTAAGAGGATTCTTGCCAAATGTAGAAGTGTCCAAATTAAAACCGAAATTTTATATTTCAATTCATTAAGAGCTTATAAGAGCCTTACATCTGTTTGATGGGATTTGTATGGATTTCAAAGGACGCTCCCTTCGGAATAAATAGATATTGTTGATCGGACTATTTTCTATGTCCCTTTGCGTTTCCTTTCAGATGTCTGCTTATTATTAATTGCTAATTAATATCTCTTTTGCTTTCCTGATATGTTCATTCATACGGGGTAGTTCAATTAGTGTCTTCAGAAAGATTTGTATTCAAAAGAGTGAATACTAGTTTAGGACACGCCGTGCATCCGATGGAAATGGGCAATGGTGAAGTGGAAAATTCTGAAAAACTTGAACTCTGAATCAAAGGCTGTCAAAAGGGCTGACAAGTACATTACGTCTCATGTGATGCTCTACGAGAACCCGACAAACAACGCCGCACGTACTAGTTCAACCAAGAACAGCACAACCAACCGCCAAGAACAAAAAGAACGCTAAAAAGAACCCACGATAACACAATCAACACCGCCAAAGAACACGACGTAGGACACACCCCAAAAAACAAATATAAATACCAAATGACTAACAAAAACAGAAAAAAACGCACATAACGAAGAAAACGGTGTGAAAATAAAGAAGAGAAAAGAAACAATAAAGAAAAAAGAAAAGTAAAACCAAAAGCAACAAAAATATAATAGATAAGAGGTAATACTGTAGACAGCAAAATATCCACCTTAGCTGCACTGTGGGCTCCGTGGAGGGAAGTTTGTGGTAGAATTTGCCCAACGTCTTCCGTTTTTTTCTCTGTGGTATATATTACCCAACGGATACCCTTTATGTCTGTTTAGTGTAGTGGTATATGTTTTATTCTTTTTTATCAGTGTTATGTATTTTATAATTTATAGTGTTGGCCGACGCACCGGGTTTGGTGCGGTGTGGTTTTGATGCGGTATGGTGCGGTGCCGTGCAGTACATAATTTCAGTAACTGGTGCGGTGCGATTTTTAAAATTAATAGCAACGGTATGTGCTCTGTTGCTGATATCGTCAGTTCTCGCCGTAAGTGACAACAATGTCGGCATCAATTTGAAGAGGACAAGAGTGCGGAGCTAGCGAGTGACTTTCGTGAGAGTGCGAGTGTGTGTGCACAATTTCGAGATTTGCGGAGTGACAAACAAGGTGAGAGTGTTTTTTAGGTGCAGTCTGACGGAGCGTTCTAGGTTTCAAGAGGAGTACATAGCAGATACATAATAATTTTTTGAGGTTAGACCAGTGACGATGGTTGAAACTGTACTCGATAGTGCTTTGTGCAACTATAGCCTCTAATCAAGGCTGCGGTATTCATCCCAATAATTTCCAGGTATCTCTGTACAGCATAGTGTACTAATTTTTTCTTGGTGGATATATGTGATCAGTACATACTGACGTGTGAATGTCTTATGGTAAATATGTTAACATCATAATTATAAAATATTGGTAACCGAGAAAAAGCATTTATCGTTTTCTCATTTTACATCTCCACAATATCGAAAAAATCATCTTTTTCATACGAGAAGAATCCCCTGGGTATTTCAATAGATTTTTTGACGATCAAAGAGCCAATAGAACGCACGATCAAACTTTCCTTAATTACAATTTTCTTGGATTAAGAGAGTCTGGAATTTCAACCCTATCAAATGAAAATCAAATCTTCCTTTGTACTTAATAATTGTAAATTGAGAGAAACTGATCTATCTGTAACTCCACCTTGTGTTCCCTCTTCAATTTCCAAGTTTGTCAACTTATGACATTAGCAACACAACCTTGTCTATCTACTTCATCAACACTTCAGTGTTCTACCTCTACAAGTGCACATATACTCACCATCCCATCAACTCCACCATGTTCTCCCCCGACATCATGTATCCACCAAGGAAGAACTGAAGAACTTATTTCTCTATACACCAATTCAGAAAAAAATGTGACAGGTGATAATTGGTTCACCTCAGGTTCACGGCATTGTGAGAGATCATATAATATATAAATAATAAATATATATATATAATATATATAATATATATATGGATATATGGAGTATAAGTTATATAAATATATATATAATATATATATATAACCCCTTAAGATGCACATATTTTTTTACATATGTAATTTAAAAATATTTCATTACATAGGAAAAATTTGAGCTCACTGTTCATTTATTTCTTGGAGGCAATTTAGTCATAAATGGCGATGTGGATGAAAATATCGATGATTCTACACATTTTTTGTTTACTTGTATAAAAATTTTAACTAAAAAAAAATTGTTTTTATTATATCAAAAAATATGGTGTTTTTTTTGGTGTTTCTTTAAAAAAAGTAACATTGTGTTTTTATAAAACGTTTTAAAAAAATTTCTATGATTCTCCAAGTTTTCTCAGTCATCCCTTTGAAGATGTATGCATCAAATATAATCAAACAATAACCTAGTTTATCAAAATAAAGGTTTAAATAAGGTTAAGTAAATAAGGTTAAGTAAGCCGTGAAAAATTTGACCAACGTCTACCAACTATGTGATTTTTAAAGGTCTACCTGAGCAGGGTTAATTTACAGGTTACCTTCCATATTTGTTTCTTCTGGCGGTGCTAGATCCATAAGAGATACAGTGTCCTCTCTACCATTTGGAAAACGAACGTGAGCATAACTAGAGTTCGATTCCAATAGTTCCACCTCCTGTACCAGAGGTTCATTTTTACGCCGATTAAACCTTTTTAAAAGTACCTTACCAAGCGACAACGACCAAGTTGGTAATGATTGACCAGAAGCTGTTTTTCTTGGAAAGTTGAATAAACGTTCGTGCGGAGTACTGTTTGTCGAGGTACACAATAGTGAACGCAATAAATGAAGAGCATCATCCAGTACTTCCTCCCAAGCACTAATTTGAAGCCCTTTTGATTCCAAAGCCAGTGTAACAGTTTTCCAGATTATTCCCACATAACCTTCACATTGACCATTTCCCATAGCATGATACGGAGTAGTCCTACTAGTATTCACTCCTTTTGAATACAAAAAATCCTTTACATCCGAAGACATGAATGAACTACCCCTATCCGAATGAACATATCCAGGAAGTCCAAAAACAGAGAATAGTTTAATTAAGCAATTAATAACTAGAACCAGACATCTGAACAAGGAAACGCAAAGGGAAAATAAGAAAATTAGTCCCGATCAACAAATATCTATTTTTTGATTCCGAAGGGAGCGGTCCTTTGAAATCCATACAAATCCCATCAAACAGATGTAAGGCTCTTATAAGCTCTTGATGATCTGAAATATAAAATTTCGGTTTTAATTTGCGACACTTCTACATTTGGCAAGAATCCTCTTAACATCATCCACTGAGTAAGGCAAATTTCTCTAACGAACAAAGTGCATCAGACGAATTACTCCTGGATGACAACCGATTATGTAATTCCATTAAATTATCATCGTTTACTGCAGAGTTAAATTCTAGATAAGGCGTCGGCAGCAGCATTTAATGACCCAGCACGATGAACTATCGAATTTATAAGGCATCAATTCTAACCTCCACCTAGCAGTTTTCTCATTTTTAATTTTACCCTTTTTACTATTATCAAACAAACGAAACCGATTTTTGATCAGTTATAAGAAAGAGTAAACGCTTTCCCCAAATAAATAATGACGCCAAGTACGAATAGCCTCTATTATAGCATATGCCTAATTTTCAAGCGCACAATGCTTCCTTTCAGATGAATTTAAAGTTCTCGATAAGAAGACAACAGCTCTGCCATTTTGACTTCATGTTGCCTCAATAGCTTATTCCGAGGCGTCAGTTTCTACACTAAACGGCTCATTTTCGTCTATACTCCCTTTAACAGCGTTGCATATAGCATCTTTCAGATCTTTAATAGCTTCTTGGGCCGATGAATTCAACGGAATATCAGTTTCTATTAAAGGCCTTATTCGTTGAGAAAATCGAGGCACCAATCGAGAATAGTACTCAAACAAACCTATTAATCTGGATAACGATTTTTTTGCTACATAGGATTGGCCTTAAGAGGATTCAATCTTGAAGAGTTTGGTCTAAATTCCCCTCCTCGAACTTCATACCCCAAAACACAGTTTCTTTCGCAAAAATACATTAATCCTCATTAAGGGTCATATTATTCTGATAAGCCACCTTCAAGAACTTGGACAAATTCAGGTCATGTTCCTCCTTATTCTTACCACAAACTAACATCATCTAAGTAAGCGAAGCAATGTTTAAGACCGTTTTGATTAATAATTGAGTTCATAACTCATTGGAAATATGATACCCCATTTGTAAGACCAAAATTCAATCCTTTAAACTGACGCCATTCGTTTCAAATGCAGTATAAACTTTGTCATTAGAGTGAAGAGGAACACAATGGTAAGCACATCTTAAGTCCAAAGTACTAAAATACTTATACCAAGAAATTTTGTTAACCAAATCCTCTAGATTCGGTAATGGATAAGCATTCAAATAGGTAAACCTATTTATAGTTTCTGTGTAGTCCACTAGTCTCTTGTTAGTTTTATTTTCAACAACATGCACTCAAGCCCTCCAAAGGGATTTACTACTCTCAATTATATCTTTTCTCAACCTATCTACTTCCGATTTAATAAAATCCAAATCAGAAGTTTTAAACTTACGTGATTTTGTCGATATAGGTTTACACTCAGGTGACAAGTTTGAAAATACTCGAGGCGGGTCTATTCTTACTGCTGCTAAAGAACTAACTTCAGGTTTCCTGTACCCCACAGTTAACTCTTTGTACGATCCACCAAATTTCATTTTAACCGAACCATGTAAATTAAGAAAAGGAATACCTAAGATAACGTCGGCACATCAATTAGGAAGAACCAGAAATTTTATATTATATAGTTTTCCATTAGCTTTCAGGTTTAACATCCGATAGTTTTTTTTTTATTTGTCCACATACTTGTAGATGCCATAGATATTTGACATTTCATCCCTATCATAGGTAATTTTAACTTTGCAACTACAGAATTATCAATAAAATTTGCAGAACTTCCTGTATCTATGAAACCATCCACAACCTTTCGTTCAGCAAAACTTCAATAGATAATCTCTTTAAAGAACCCTGGTACCAGTGAAAGACTTTCTTTAAGTATTGACGCATTAATGTTAACATTTTTTCCTATTCCTAACATCCTCCTCTCTGTTCATTTTGATCTAAATTAATAGTAAGGCATGTGAGACTGGTTGACGGAGGGGGATTTAGACCGAGGTTGACGGGAAGTTGCATCTTCTCTCGGAAAGATTCCACAAACGAGCCCGGATCCCCACGAATTCCTTCATATAGCAAAGTTGCTTAATGGCGACTTCGATGCTGTTGCTAAAATGGGAGAACAATAAAAAAAAATAATAATAATAATAATGATATAAAATTGTTTTGATCTAAATTAATAGTAAGATAATTTATTAAACTCGCTCTAAATAACTAAGCTTTTCAGCTGTCCATATTTCTCTTGCCTCTTTATTTTCTGAGTCGTCTTGAGCCCTTACAATTCCAAATGGACATACCGACCAGATCGCTCCATCTTCAATAAAAAACTAATTTTACTTTTATTAATTACTGATAAGTAGCTACTGGAGACTTGTAAGCCATTAGTGTAAGTATACTTTGGAGAAGCCTAATCTTCTTTTTTATGGTAATGACCACGTTCACAATTTGATCCACTCTTAGACACGCTTCGCTTTCGGCATGTAAATTTTCAAACTTTTTTACACAAAAAATAAATAAAAAATACTCTTTGTATCGTAACTAAAATATAATATATATATTATATATATATATATATATATATATATACATAATATATACTATATATATATATATATTATATATTATTATAGTATATATATATATATATATATATATATAATATATATATATATATAAAATAAAAATAGGAAACTGGCTTAAAATCTTCTGGGTCAATATTTGCTAAGACAATGTAAATAAATATAACTATGTACAACATATATACTAGTACTACATGATTGATTTCTTTTACTTAACAAGTTTTTTTATTATTTTAGTTGTCACCACACTCACGCGCAGAGCCCTATTCAAGAGGGGGTGTTTCACTCAACAAAATAAATTCAGACCCCATTTACTTAGGTAATCAAGTTTATTCTTCTCAGACAATACACCACCTTCTCGAGAAGCTAAGTTAAAGCTTTTAATGACACGAACTACAGTGCCTTCTTTTTCAGGATTAATGACTGTATCCCAAAAGATGTTAAAAATGAGACCACAGTTGAAATAAGCATCAAAGGAAGATTTAATAGATACACAAGAAACAAAACTCCCACAATTGCATACTTTTGGAATTTTCTTTGTTAAAGGTCTTGAAGCTGGTCCTAAGTTTTGTCTCAGGAAGTCTGGATGGCACATATGGGCTATAAGTGCTAATCTTCCTAATGTCCCATCTTTGGGTTCAGGTTTTTCTCTATGTGTGACTCCTAACCTATTTAATGCTTCTATTAATCATTGTGCTCTTTCCTGGTTTTTGAGATTTTTAGTAATCTTGGCATATGAATACCCCCTCATGAAAGTAGCTCCATTATATGCCCCCTCATGAAAGTAGCTCCATTAACTTCTAATAAATCATCCTTCATTATTTTCCTACTTTTATATGACTTAGCAATATCCTTAAACATTCCTACTAAGTCCAATCCTGCATATTAAAAATCTTCAATATTAGGTGTAGGTTTAACACCATCTTTTGACCATAAAGAGTTGATGAGCCCCTCTAAAGTCCAAGGTGCCGTATCGGGATTTGGAGGATCTGCAGCGTTTGCTGGATTGTTTCTTTCTCCAGATCCTCCGCTACCGTCTCCTTGACCACCACCCCCTGCTCCTTGCTGTGCTCCTGCTGGTCCCCCTCTGGCTCTTGGTGAACTTTGTCCTTGGCTGTCCTCCAACTGTTCCTCTCCCAGTTCCAGAAGTAGTTCAGTTCAGTTCCGTTGCAGAAGTTACAAGGGTAATTAAAATATTTTTATTTATTTAATTTTTTTTAAAAGTTTTTATGTAAGTAAAGTCCCTTTAGACTCTAAGCAGCTTTTTTTATGAATAAAATATAACATCCCTTGCTGCAAGAGACCGCATGAGATCACCAAATCGAAATGTGATATAATTTACCACTGAGTTGGGTAAATTTATTATTTTACTTATTTACAGAATTAATTGCATAATGCTTATGAAAAATGAGCTAAAGTAATCCAAGTAAAAAAATAAAATAAAATAAGTAGCCAATCCCGATTGAGTTTGCATGGCATCATGAACTTACTAGGCCCTAGTATGCAGCATATAAGTTATTTCGCTTTTTTTTTTTTTAACAAATCATTCATTACACCATAATTGAGCTATTTGAGAAGAATTTTCTTTAGCTTTTATTAACTTAAAAATCTGCTATAAGTCATAACTTTACTTTATTCGATTCCCCAAACCGAATGACACAAAGTAGCAAATAACAATAATTACAAACTAAATAGTCACATTGTGAAGCTACATATATATTACAATCTTCCCCCCCCCCAACCTTTAATTTACAGGTTACCTTCCATATTTGTTTCTTCTGGCGGTGCTAGATCCATAAGAGTTTCCACTATTTGGAAAACAAACGTAAGCATAACTAGAGTTCGATTCCAATAGTTCCACCTCCTGTACCCGAGGTTCATCTTTACGCTGATTAAACCTTTTTAAAAGTACCTTACCAAGCGATAACGACCAAGTTGGTAATGATTGACCAGAAGCTGTTTTTCTTGGAAAGTTAAATAAACGTTCGTGCGGAGTACTGTTTGTCGAGGTACACAATAGTGAACGCAATAAATGAAGAGCATCATCCAGTACTTCCTCCCAAGCACTAATTTGAAGCCCTTTTGATTCCAAAGCCAGTGGAACAGTTTTCCAGATTATTAACCTTCACATTGACCATTTCCCATAGCATGATACGGAGTAGTCCTACTAGTATTCACTCCTTTTGAATACAAAAAATCCTTTACTTCCGAAGACATGAATGAACTACCCCTATCCGAATGAACATATCCAGGAAGTCCAAAAACAGAGAATAGTTTAATTAAGCAATTAATAACTAGAAGCAGACATCAGAACAAGGAAACGCAAAGGGTAAATGAGAAAATTCGTCCTGATCAACAAATATCTATTTTTTGATTCCGAAGGGAGCGTCCTTTGAAATCCATACAAATCCTATCAAACAGACGTAAGGCTCGTATAAGCTCTTGATGATCTGGAATATAAAATTTCGGTTTTAATTTGCGACACTTCTACATTTGGCAAGAATCCTCTTAACATCTTCCACTGAGTAGGCAAATTTCTCTAACGAACAAAGTGCATCAGACGAATTACTCCTGGATGACTGGATGACATAAACGATTATGTAATTCCATTAAATTATCATCGTTTACTGCAGAGCAGTAAATTCTAGATAAAGCGTCGGCAGCAGCATTTAATGACCCAGCACGATGAACTATCGAATTTATAAGGCATCAATTCTAACCTCCACCTAGCAGTTTTCTCATTTTTAATTTTACCCTTTCTACTATTATCAAACAAACGAAACCGATTTTTGATCAGTTATAAGAAAGAGTAAAGGCTTTCCCTAATAAATAATGACGCCAAGTACGAATAGCCTCTATTATAGCATATGCCTAATTTTCAACCGCACAATGCTTCCTTTCAGATGAATTTATTCTCGAAAAGAAGGCAACAGGTCTGCCATTTTGACTTAATGTTGCCTCAATAGCTGATTCCGAGGCGTCAGTTTCTACACTAAACGGCTCATTTTCGTCTATACTCCCGTTAACAGCGTTGCATATAGCATCTTTCAGATCTTTAATAGTTTCTTGGGCCGATGAATTCAACGGAATATCAGTTTCTATTAAAGGCCTTATTCGTTGAGAAAATCGAGGCACTCATCAAGAATAATACTCAAACAAACCTATACAAATCTATTAATCTTGATAATGATTTTTTGCTACATGGGATTGGCATTTCCTTAAGAGGATTAAATCTTGAAAGGTCAGGTCTAAGTTCCACTGCTCAAATTTCATACCCCAAAACACAAATAGTTTCTTTCTGGAAAATACATTTATCTTCGTTAAGGGTCATATTAAACTGATGAGTCACCTTCAAGAACTTGGACAAATTCAGGTCATGTTCCTCCTTATTCTTACCACAAACTGTAACATCTAAGTAAGCGAAGCAATCTTTAAGACCGTTTTGATTAATAATTGAGTTCATAACTCTCTGGAAACATGATACCCATTTGTAAGACCATAACTCAATCTTTTAAACTGAAATAACTCACCATTCGCTTCAAATGCAGTATAAACTTTGTCATCAGAGTGAAGAGAAACACAATGGTAAGTACTTCTCAAGTCCAAAGTACTAAAATACTTATAACAAGAAATTTTGTTAACCAAATCCTCTAGATTCGGTAATGGATAAGCATTCAAATAGGTAAACCTATTTATAGTTTCTGAGTAGTCCACTAGTCTCTTGTTAGTTTTATTTTCACAACATGCACTCAAGCCCTCCAAGGGGAGTTACTACTCTCAATTATATCTTTTCTCAACATCCTATCTACTTCCGATTTAATAAAATCCAAATCAGAAGTTTTAAACATACGTGATTTTGTCGATATAGGTTTACACTCAGGTGACAAGTTTGAAAATACTCGAGGCGGGTCTATTCTTACTGCTGCTAAAGAACTAACTTCAGGTTTTCTGTACCCCACAGTTAACTCTTTGTACGATCCACCAAATTTCATTTTAACCGAACCATGTAAATTAAGAAAAGGAATACCTAAGATCACGTCGGCACAACAATTAGGAAGAACCAGAAATTTTATATTATTGTATAGTTTTCCATTAACTTTCAGACTTAACATACAATAGTTTTTTTATTTCTGTCCACATACTTGTAGATGCCATAGATATTTGACATTTCATCCCTATCATAGGTAATTTTAACTTTGCAACTACAGAATTATCAATAAAATTTGCAGAACTTCCTGTATCTATGAAACCTTCCACAACCTTTCCGTTCAGCAAAACTTCAATAGATGATCTCTTTAAAGAACCTGGTACCAGTGAAAGACTTTCTTTAAGTATTGACGCATTAATGTTAACATTTTTCCTATTCCTACATACCCTTGAGAAATTACCTCTTTTTTTGGACATTTAAAACATACACAATCACGAGCAGGACAGCTAGACCTTTCGTGCGATAAGTTTCCACAAAATTTTATTCTGACCGACTAATGCCAAATTATCTTGATCTATATTCTCAATAGGTTTTTTATCATTATCGAAGTAAGAATGAACCGTCGCAACTTTATCGAAATTTTCGTTTTCGTATCCATTTAATCTAGCTTCAAAGGTCCTTGCATCTTTAGACGCTAATTCGAGTTCTTGCTTTTTCACCGGCTTCATTTAAAGTTATAATTTTATTCATAGTCCGGAAATGAAAGAATCCCGTATGTATTCACTACGATAAACTTCAGCAGTAACTTCTTTGAAATTAATCTACACTAAGTGCCTACTAATACAGTAAGAACTCATCGATAGATTCATTAGTTCCCTGTGTTTTTGTCACCAGCCTGTGTCTTGCTACAATTTCATTTGTAGGCTTAATGAAAGCTCTTTTTAACTTGTTTATAGCCTCTTCATAATTTTAATCTTCACACTTGCAGATGAATTCGAAGTTCTCATCTGACAAACAATTTGCTAGAGCTCCAAGATAAACATCGTTATTTCATTTAATGGAGACCTTAAATCTTGAAAAGACGAACTTGCAATTCTTAAACAATCGAGAAGCCTCAGAAGCCGTAGGAGAAATATCCAATTTATCTGGTTTAAGGCTTGAAATCATTGAATAGTAGAGTTAGACATTAAGTTAATAAAATTGCGCTATTTGAGAAGAAAAGGAAGAGTTTTCTTTAGCTTTTATTAACTTAAAAATCTGCTATAAGTCACAACTTTACTTTAGTTCGATTCCAAACCGAATGTCACTAAAGCAATAACAATAATTACAAAACTAAATAGTCACATTGTGAAGCTACATTTATATTATATTAATAATAACCCAAAAAAAATATTTCTTGAACAACCAAAACTCACTTTGTTTATTTTTAAAAAAATTCTCAAAATTGTAAGTTCAACAATTGCAACACTTTCACAGATTTTCAAAAAGCATCCACCTCGCATAGATAATGAAACTAAACTGTAAAATATTTCAAACTTTTTTCGCTTTGGCTTACGAAATCCAAGCTCTGTGAGTCAGAAAATGCAAAATAAACCTTAAAAACTTATTATTAGGGTCAATATAGCCGAACAACTCTTATTAGGGTCAATATAGCCTGAAATATTCATGAGACTGAGAGGCATCCGTAGGTATCAAAGGGTTAATTTTCTGAAAGCTTTTTCCAAGCTGGTCCATATAAATTTTGAATATTTTTTTTGTTAAATTTGTTAAAAGAGCACAAATTTCTGAATTTTCTAAAATATGAAGCCATTCCAAGTATTCTTTTCGCTGCTTTAATATTTTTCGGAGTTTCAAAATCTATCATTCCTTGTATTTTTACTGGGTCTATTTGTATTCCCTTTTGTGAAACTATATGACCTAAATATTTTACTTAGTTTTGAGCGAACTTAAACTTTTTTAAGGATAACTTTAATCCTGATTTTTTATATATCTTCAATATTCTAGATGTTTTCAATGTTCCTCGAATGTTGAACTGTACAATACTAGGTCATCCATATATATGTGGCAAAATTTTCCGAGTACACTGGAAAATAAAACAAAGTTCGGCACCAGGTGGAAGGGGCGCCAATGAGACCATAAAACATTCGAATGTGTTGATAACTGTTATTGTCTGGTCCCATAAAACTTGTTTTATGTCTCTTTTTTTTTATTTCTATTTGGGTAAAACTATCTTCTTTTTTTTTTATTTCTATTTGGGTAAAACCTTTTAAATTATCAAGTACTGTGAAGAACTTAGAACCGTTAAATGAGGTGAGAATCTCATCTATCCTAGGCAAAGCCATTACTTCTGTTTTTGTAACTGCTTTAAGTGATTTAGCATCAAAATACTATATTTCAAATAGTACATCCAGTTTACGGCTTTACAGTATATGTTAACCGTAGATAGGACTTTTAAAGTAAGAATACAAAGAAACGATTGAGAGTATGTATGTTATCCAGGTGCCAGATCATATTTTAAGTATTTATCGTGGTGATTTTTTTTTTTTTTCAAATAAGGAGATTGTGATGTTTGATCAAGAAATGATGGATTTTTCGAGATGTGTGATTGTGGAATGCATGTGGGTACAGACTTGGGATATAAGGAAAATATTTAGTAAGGTCAGACTATAGAGATTAAGTAGGCAAGACTTTATGCCGAGAATTTTGATTCGAAGGATAGTAAGAGTCAGCGGATAGAATTGGTCTGCTACTAGACTTATGTGGAAATATGTATATTAATCATGTTTCTGTAGAATGCTGGATGCAAGCGGTTACAGTAAATTGAAGGGTAGAGTGAGTAGTGGAGTTTTAGGGTTAAAAGCAATAGTGATCAAGACTTCAATATGCTATGCATTTTCAGAATATTTATGGTTTTCTGGATTTGTGGAGAGAATCTTTTGATGTGTATTAGATAGAGATATTTTTGGCAGCAGTGAATGGTTCACAATAGTTTGGAAGGAGTATGAGTGAGGACTTAGAGACTTAGAAGGGAATAGGAAGCACAAAATGATACAAAAAATTTTGGAAAGAGAATATGTTTCAGAACGCAATATAAAATCATAGTATCATGTTAGTGGAGGGGGATGGGCTAATTTCTGGATCGAAAGAAAAAATAAGGTGATTAGAGGTGAACAGTTGACTGAAAGAATTGTTTTGTGGTAGGATAACTTTTAATAATATGTAGAAAATGTTGTATTCGAAGTTGAATCAAATATTATGGGCATGTATATAGCAAAATAAAAAAAAATGGAGGTTACATGCTTGTCGAATAATATAAAATATTGTCACACAACAGGCTCAAGAATATTATAGAGTAGAACTATATCTATAGATTTAATACGCAGATAGATTAGTTGTTATACTTATATTAATTAAGTAAGTATGTATTTTTAAATAATTGTGCATAATAACTGAGGCATGGGTTAATGAGAATTATATGGAGACTCCTTTCTAAAGTCTTTCAGAGATTGAATAATAGACGGATATTTATTTTTTATACAGCGTAAGAGGTAAGCAAGGTATAGGGGGTTATAAGGTGCAGCTCATTTATATTCATAATAGATAATTCTAATAATCTGTATTAGTAGCTGACTTAAAATATAATTCAATGATATTGAATCGGTGTATGGTGTAGATATGCCTTAATGTTTAATAAATCATATGATATAGTAGGGCATTATATAATAGACACTGATCTGGTACAGAGTCATATATGTAATTATATACTAGTAAATCTTTATGAAATGAAATTGATAAATATCTAGCATGCCAATGATAAAGAAATAATATGGTATATATCTCTAGTCTATATTGAGGTGTAATTTTTAATTTTTACTGGCATTAATATCGGGATTTCTATTTGTCATATACGGACCTAATTAGTTTTAGTATTCTATTATATAATTATATAGTATATCTACATAATTTTATGATGCCAGATGGTCCAATTGAGACCCACAAGAAACGTATGCACTATTAGAACGGCATGAAGTATTACTGTGTGAAGGCAATAGTATGCGGTGAATGAAATATTTGTGGAGTTGTGAAGTCTAAGAGTTGAGGTGGAATGAGATCTCTTAGGGGTGATTGAGTGACACAAGTTTATATTAGATCATAGATGTATGGATAGTATTACAATTATATTAGTGAACAGAGTGTTTGGGTCGGATAGTAATTTGAAGTTAATATACCAAAGGTGTGGTAGAATAGTGGGATAAATAAAAAAGAGTGTCTTCGAGTCATTTGAGGATTTTCGAAATGGTGATTTTGAGCAAATTACGACATGCTAGTCGTATTTTGGAGGGAATTGACTGGTGAGAATGTACTTGGTTACGTGGGCTATATAGAGGTGAGTAAGAGTTTTTAGAGAAAGACCAAATGTTTTGGACTCGCTGGGAAATTTTAAGGGCATAGATGGCCATTAGTGGAATATGTACGTGCGATTGGCTAGGTGATGGTAAATAGAAAGTAGTGTCATCGCACGATTGTTAGGGTGGCGATGGTAGTAAACTGCTGGTAATGGTGGAATAGACGAGGATAGAAGAAGATAAAAGAATTGAATTGGAACAAGTGTAGATGGTTTGTTAGAAATTATTCAGGGTAGTAAGTTGGAATGGGAGAAGTGGATGTTTTGTAATGTAAGGGAAAGTTATAGTGGCATAAGATAGGAGATTAGAGAGCAAATAAAGGACTAGATAACAATGAAGTTTGTGAAGGAGAAAATAGTAGAGAGCCCAGATATATATTGAGAATAGTAATAAGAAGCGAAGAAGTTTTTTGTAGCTTGTCCTAATCGATAATAATGAGTAGAGTATATAGGGCGGTTTGCAATCTGTGACTATAAAATTTTGATGAACATTATATGGGTTAGTGAGTTAGAATAAAGAGTTGGTAACATTTCAATGATGGTATTTTTGCTTCAGTTTTACTGAGAAAGTTAAAAGGGTAATGGAGTTATGGCGAATAATAGTTTTTGATTCATATGTAACAAATGAGACATTACAGATGTAGGGATTTGAGTGAAGAGGATGATTGAGGATTTTCTTTATTGATTACTGATAAAATCTGATCAGTAAAAGTGCATGGCTCTC
>JABUQX010014730.1:30000-65000 GCA_015478945.1 Trachelipus rathkii
GTTTGATGGTGCAAGAAGGAATAGGTTTTTGGAATGCGTTATTAGGCAAGGAGGAGGTAATGTAGAGTGAGAAAGTTTAAGAATGGTAAATTGCAGGTATAAATGAATTATGGTTGAAATGATAAGAGAGATCGAGATGGGAGTTGAATTATGTTTGGAAGTTGTGTAATAAGCGTTTATGGAGGTTAGTTAAGAGTGATGGTGAGAGCAATAATAGTAGTTATATAAGGGTAAGGACATTAGGGGAATGTAGGATTTTGGGGGATTAGTTTAGGCTGAGTGTTTGTAGGAAGATTATCTGGTATTTTGTAGAAAAGAGTGGTGATTGATATGGAGGGTATGAGTTCTCTTGAGGATTGAGGAAAGCCATTTAATAGTATTGTATCAGGGTAAGGGAGATTAGGGGAATGAACTATGGGAGGAATTAGTTTATTGAGGTGTTGTAGGGAAGATATTGTGAGTGAAGTTGAAGAGTGGTTCGAGTGACTGAAGGACTGATTGTGAAGAAAGCAAGGTGGCGTTAGGAGTGGTAAAAGTGATTGATCTGAGTGAGTGATTGAAAAATGATTGAGCTGAGTTTCCGGATAAATGTATTTAAGGTTTATAAAGAATTAGATACACGGAAAGGAATTATGAATAATAGGAAGCCTATGGCGGCGGCAGTGTTAATGATATGTGGTACTGGGTGATAGGCTTCTGGAAAATTGAAATCAAGTATGTAGAGTGGTGAGGTGTGTAAGAATAAATGTGTCAAAAGTGTTGTGTATATTATTTAGTTGAAGTGAGGCAGGGATGTGTTATGTTCCCTTGGATATCAACTTGTATATGGAATGGGGTTATGAAAGAAGTTAAGAGATGGGGGTGGGCAGGAATGGTGTTATAATGGAGATGGAGGTGAGTGAAGGGTGCCCTAACCTATTATATGCGGATGATTTGGTTTTGTGTGGTGAATCTGAGAGTTTGAGAGGTTGGTAGAGAGATTTTTGGCAGGGTCTGTAAAATGAGAGGTCATATAGAAAAATATTTAGAAGATAACAAGGTATTGTACGACTCCAGCACGGGTTTAGAAGGGTAGGTCGATGTGGTGTATGACAGCTATCTATTAGAATATTAGAGTCTGGTTATTGTGAGTATCGATTAACTGAGCTACAGTGCATTGACCGAGGAGTGTTCGGAGATTGAATGATTGTGTATGAGTTGAGCAGGCTGTGTAAAGAAAGTTGTAGATAAACGTCGTATTTGTGTATGAAATGGTTTTAACCACTAATATATCTGGCTCTGATATGACTTAAAGTATTATTTGACACACACTCGTCGGCTTATACTCTCTCTCTTGGCTTTATGCACTTCCTTGGCATAGAGAAGTGCTTATTACCTTGCACTATTAATATGGTTGGTGGATACTTAAAAGAGTTGGATTCGTGAAATAAAAACAGTGGTGTACACTAATGAATTAATCATCTGAGAATAATCGCGATACAAAGTGTGTGTCCACAGGGATTCAGTGCTTGGACGGTCCTATCTCTATTTGTCTATCTCATATATATAACACTTCAATTTAGACTAACCAGTGACTTAAAATCCAGGTTTGTTCAGTATTGCAGATGATCGTATCTCTAATATAGCTCGCAACTCAGTTAGGAATGTGAAGATGCATAAGATTCAAAATGATTTGATAAAATTATACTGTAGGGCTGGGCGATAAGTGGCAACAGATGAAAAATTTTACCATTAGTAAAGATCAAGTGATAAGGTCTACACTGCGGTTAGGTATACTAGCAAATATATCATAAAGATTATTATACTATGATAGTCTTGAATTTATGTGGGCTCTTATATACGGATTTATAGTCTGTTGGAACTGAATAGAAAGTATATCTAGGTTGTGGTATTAATATAGATCAAGTAGATTTTTGATGAAGTTATGTGTGAATTAACAGGTGTATGGAAGCTAGAAATAAGCTAATAAGATGCTGGGGCATAATAAATCGCAAATGTTGTTTAAAGAGCAAGGAAAGTATAAAGATAAAACTTATAATAGCTATGTTAGGCAGTAATAGAGTATTGTGCACAAGTTTGGGCCTATTTAAAGAAAGATTAGATATGCTAAGTAAGATGCTATAGCTGTAGAGCTGCACGGAAGTGTTGATATTTGTGTAGTTTAAGGGTAAGAGCTTGAATGAAGAGGTCTGAATAGGAGTTTAGTGGATTTAGATTTTGATCTTTGTAGCTAAGGGATCTGTATTTATACTCAGTAGTGGGAGCATTGAATAATTCCTTAAGTGTCAGGAAAATAAATTAATGATATTGATAACTTACAAGGCAAGTTAGTGATAGTACAAATCATATTAATGAAAATATAGAAAGAGTAGTAATCCTTGTGATAGATGTTAGCCCTCATGGTGAAGACCAATTGATACCCAAAATTACAATAAGAAAGCAATGCCGTATCATGACTATAGAATTAAAGACAGCATTCAAGTAATAGGGTATGTTTATGCTTTGTCGGAGAAATGATTGCAGAGGAGTTCATTTGTTGAGAAAGTTGTTGCGATCCTCTCGGATTAATGCAACAAATTAAGAGAGGGTGTATGTAGTTTGTCTATATGGAAGGACTTTGTGGTATACAAATTTAATAAATTATTTTTATGGATCCAAACTATTGTGTGAGCAGGTGAGTGCTTTCGGTTATGGTATATCTAGCAAAAATAGGCACGCTATTAAATGTTAGTGGCATGTGATAGTACCATTTTAATTTATGGTGAGTATTAATTGACATCGATATTAATCCTGGTTTGGGAAATTCAGAGGTGGTTCGTACATAGAAGTTTGATCGACTGCTAATAATTAGTCTCTCTTTTTTTTTACTTTTATTTATATTAATAATCTTATGATTAATTATTTTATATATTTTTTCTCATTTAGGTTTTATATTTAAAATAAAATTTTATTTTTTATAATATTTTATGAAAAATTTTATAATTTGAAAATTTATTAAAAAAAAAATTCTGATTTGATTTATGTAATATCTTATCGATAAATATCTAATTTAATATATATATATATACATATATATATTTTAATTTATATTATATGATAATAATTCATTATTATTTTTTGGTACTTATATAGACTAAATTGGTTTGGATTTTAGTAGTACATCTATAATAACAATTATGACAAGCTATAGTGTGCTTTTCATCTGTGGATTTTGCTATAGAGTCATATATCAATATGTTTTGCTGTTAGTAGTGAGTTTTGTATAAAGGACAGTTTCGATTACGGTATATCTACAATATTTGATGCTTTCTTTACTGTCTTCTTATTATTATTCTATTATAATGTTTATTCCTTAATATGTGTTTATCATTTTTCTCTAAGGGATAGGTTGTTTTAGTATGGTAATTCTTACTTATTTAGCACACAACGTAAGTAATATATTTTTTTAAATTGATGTAGTTGTAAGAAGTGTATCTTCAAGCTTAATTTAATATAAATGTTTCAACTAATAAAGATTGACAATATAAATTTAAATATTTTTTAATAAATGTATTCCTAGTTATCACATATTACTTTACGGTTTCAGATAATAATTAAGGTTACTTAAAAAAGTTAAATTAAGTATGAAATTTGCAAACATCTCTATAATAATAATAATACAACGTAATAAATATTTATACATTATTTTAATTAATGTATATATAAAATGCGTTCATTGCTTATTTTATAATATCTTTGGTTTTTATATAATTTATTATATAGTAAAAGTGAATATAAAATTTGTGATATATATTAATGTTTAATTTAGATACTTTTAGATCAAGGAGGAGAATTTAATCATATTTGCTTTGCAATATTTGAGATTAATATATATTTATGTATAGTAATGTGTTTTAGGTATAATTTTTCTTATTCCTTTTTCCTAAATTTATTTAAATTATAGTATTATTAAATTATAGTATAATTTTACTATACTCTATAGGTTGTTACAATGCTATCTTTATATTGTTTAAATTTTGTGTATTTAGCATAGAATTAAATTATATCTTATAAAATCTTATTTTATCTAAAAGAAATCTATCTAGATTAATATATATATATATTATAATTTAGGGATATTAATAGGTAATATTTAAGGAACAGAATATTATTATAGACTTTTTTTTATGGTACTTTTGTTGTTCATATCGAATTTTAATGGAAAATGTTCGATACTTTCACTTGCTTATTATTTATATTTTGGTTAGTTGTGTGTACACAAAATTCGGGGATAATTTGAAAGTTCATTTCGTCGTATAAATGTTTTACATCTAATGTGGGGACTGCGTGTCTCTAGTAAGATAGTAGATACTATTGGCTTTGTTGAGAGTCTCCTTTAGGTATATTTTTAAGGTGTCATAGGTGGTTCTGTAAAGATTACTCAGAGATAATATTGTACAAACATATGGGGTATCGTGTAAATTAATTTTATCTTTATCTGTTATGGACTATATGTAAAGCGAGTATATGTATACTAGGCTGGATTTTAATACATTGATAAGGATGTTTAATCGTAAATTTCGCAAGATTAGAAATTGTTCTATTAGAAGCTGAACTCTTCTTGTTATAACAATATGGTATTCAGTTTAATTTCGCATGAAGACCGAGTTGTACAATGTAAAATGTGTGAAATATTTATGGCATTAATATATATAATATGCTGCTTATTGATATCAGAAGCTTGCGAGAGATCCGTATCCTGATAAAGGCTTATTCAGTTTATCACAAATACCTCAACTGTGTAATACATTAAATAGTGAAAAATAAGCATGGCTCGTGCTAAAGAGGTAGATCACTAAGGCTTATATATTATATGTGTTTTCAATATGATGTGAGAATGTTATGACGCAAGAAATCTGATTTCATGTTATAATGAAATGATGTTAATTGGACAGTATGTATAGAATTGTTCTAGATATATTTGATATGCTTCGGTCTGTGATTTGATTTAAATATACGATTCTATAGTGGAGGTAGTTCCTTATTGTGTCACATACACGTAACGATGGCGATACTGTTTACTACTAGTGATGTTATTTTTATACAATAGGTTAAAGTTGCATAAGACATGATTTATATTGTTGCTTTTAATGTAGATAGAGCAAAGAAGCCTTTTTAGTTATCGATTTTATGAGCTCAATATAAATGTATTCAT
This sequence comes from Trachelipus rathkii, assembly GCA_015478945.1. Taxonomy (NCBI): domain Eukaryota; kingdom Metazoa; phylum Arthropoda; class Malacostraca; order Isopoda; family Trachelipodidae; genus Trachelipus; species Trachelipus rathkii. The sequence goes on from JABUQX010014730.1 coordinate 35,195, forward strand.
GGTCTAATGAATGTAACTACGTGTGTTTTCATATATATATATATACAATAATAGATAATAAAGATACATAAATGAATTTCATTGAGTGACAAGTGCTTGAGGTATCTCATTTGCACAACCGTAAAATATTACAATTTTATGTAGTGGATAAATCGTAGTCAAGCTTATTTATTGTTATTTGATGTTTGATTTAAAAGTAGCAAAGAAATCTATTTGCCTAATTATATTTGTTAATAATGATGTAAAATTCTAAGCTCATAGAAACTCTTGATTTTCTAAGAGATATTTTAATTTTTTGTTGATAGACAGTCGCTGAAGGATTATCTTATGACATGAAGCAATGAGATGGTCTTCTGTAGGTGATATTCAGTTCCCTTATATGAAGAATAGGCTCAATAAATATTTATAGTGCATATATTATTAGTGATTATATAATATCAGTGTAGTCAAGTCTTATGGATTATCTAGATGGATAGTAGATATATAACATTAAAGAAAGTATATTGAATTTCTTGTAAGATTACAATGTCGAGTTACACGAGGTATAGAAAATTAAAATTATTGATAGAAGTATATATTTCATAGTGAATAAATTTTGGGGGATTGAAAAATGGTATTAAGGGAGGGATGTTTGAGGATGCATGGGGATACTCATTATGCGGATATCAGAGAATAATATTTACATATATGTGGTGAATGATATATAATAATTAAAATGTAATCACTATTTAATTCAATATAAGTATTAGTTATATTACTGATTTAAAATAGCCAAGGGTAATTTGATATGTGATAATAATACAATAAATTGATATTCCTGGGATGTTTAGATGGATTTCAGCATAATAATTTGGAGCTCACATTAATTAATTATAGGTAGATTGTGTTTTAGTGTTCTTCTTCTTATATTCGCACTATTATACATCATTAGCATCCTTAGACATTGTAATAATTAATTTTTATAACATCAATTTTATGTAGTGATATAATGGTAGTCTACAACTTATTTATATAAATATCGTTCTTTATGTGTAAGTATAATACATATATACTTTATATATAAAGGTTATTTGTAACACCCCACTTTTTTGTACTTGTTGTATAAAATGTGCGATTTTTGTTTGGTACTGTATTACATATGTAAGGTTTTCAGATAAGAGGAAAAGATAATCTGTTGTGTAATCAGTCGTAAATATGTTAGTGAGCAGGTGTTTGTAGGTGATGAATCTCTACTTTAGCTGTACTATATCTGAAGTTTTTTAAGCAAAATTGGCTTTTGATATGGGAGTAGATAACAATGGTCTATTCTGCATAGCTCTTATAAGATATATGTTTATGTGTAATATACATGCGAAATGAAATGCTATATATATGTTGTTATAATATTGATTGTAATTCTATGTTAGATTATCAGTGGGTTTTTCAGATATATAAAGATTTGTGTGCTTAAAGATATATATATTTAGAGGGCATGGTTAATCGTTTTGTGAGGTAATTTTTTACTTTGCACAAGCCGTATCATAATTACATCGATATTTTGATGCCTAGTGATACTCTTTTTAAGTGTTAGTTACGTTCTCCTGATTTTTACTGTCATCAATGTTTTAATAAATGAAAGAAATTTGTAATATTCATAGTTTGATAGAGATTTATTATTCTTAAGTTTTAGATGGTTTATATAATCTTTAGATCTTGGGTCTCAGAGCTATTCACATTTTTGGCATATGCTGCTAATGAGTATCTTCGTATTTAGCTCACGCAAACTTTTATAAATATTTAAAATTATATGTGTTTGAAATTTATTTGTAAGCTTATATTACTTATTTTTGTTGCTGTTATGTGTTCAATTATAGAATGTTTAATCTTTAGTTGTCTATAATATTTCTATTTTTTCATGTAGATCGGTGCTTTCAGGACAATTATAGTGTGTCTTTTTGTCTCCTTAATAGGTCTAATTTAAGGCAGGTGCTTTGATGGTATTCCTTTGCTAAGCTAAGAGCTTGCTTAAATATATCAAAACATCATCGCGATGTTAGTAGTGTATATATATAGGAGGTCCAACGCTTAATCTTTTGATGCTGTTCTGTGAGTGGTGAGTAGATATGCAAAGTATAATTTTCTTACAATCTTCTTTCTCTAAAATGTATGGGCTATGTTAATCGGTTTCAGATAATTAATTAGTATTGGCGCGTAATCGGTAATTTGCTATAGGATGGGGTTGTTATTGTTAGGTATCTTCTTTTCACACACCGTAGAATAGGCTTTTTCAAAGTTCGCTATGTATGTGATAAAGGTAGTCAAGTTAGTTTTATATTCGTTTTTGTGCTATTAATTTATGAAGATGAAATCTATAATTTTTGTTATTGGAATATATGATACTGTGTTCTGTCTTTCGCTCGTTAGATGGTTCAGATGAATCAGTGATTATGGGTGTTCTAGGTAATCTTGGGATAACGTGTTTGAGGTATCTGTGCATTTTCATGGTACCTTCCTCTTTTGTAAAAGTATGTTAGCAGTAGAAAGAGTGAAGAAAGTTTTCTTTGCGTTAAGACCTTATCTTATTTTAGGGGTTGTTTAATTTGTTTTATTAAAAAAGACAAATTTCTATAATTTTGTTTATATATGCGGGTTATTCATTTTTTGTAGATAGGTATCTAGATAATAATTCTTTGGGCTAATAGTTAAATTCCTAGGCAGGTGTTTTTGAGAGTATCTCCTTTTGCACAACTGGTAAATATTAACAATTTAGAATGAAGTGATAAAGGCGTTAGTCAAGCTTATTTATATTGTTTTTTATGTGTAATACAAGAAATAATTATTGTAGTGATAATATTAAGTGTAACTAATATACTTTTATGAACCTCAGTTTTTATCACGATAATGATATTTTGGTCTCTTTGGCTACAATATAATCTAAATATTTGCAGGTGTTTAGATGTGTCATTCATCAAAAGTCACACAAATCGACAACGTACAAATGTCGACAATTGGAGTGGGTTAATGTTTGATAAATACTTAGAAGTTTATAGTAGCAGTGAATTTATATTGTTTTAATGTTAAATAGACAAATTGGATAACATCTTTTTATTTGTTATATATACGCATGGGTCTTCATGTTTCATGATCTTTCATGGTTGTCTCACATATTTTAAATACCTAAGCTCTTGTATCCAATTTGCCCTTGCTACAATTTTTAATGAATGTACAAAGTAATTCATGTCTTAATTTGCCCTCAAACGTAAAATCGTTGTAAATTTCATTTGAGGCTCTCTAAACTTTATATTATATAGTTTGATTTTTTCTTGGTTGATATTAATGTGTGAATTATCAAGAAATTTTAAAATTTACTGTGATATATGAGTGTTTCTTTGTTCAAGGTCCTATTCTCTTTCATATAATAACAATGCTGAAATAATTTCTAATTTCTAACACAACACTAGTGTTTTGGGTATATCCTAATTGCATCGCAAACTAGGGTCATTAAATATTTACAATTTTGATGTAGTAGGATATATCGCATTGCAAACTTCTGCCTTTTAAAGTTTAAAATGTAGATGTAGGCATAAAAGCAGGTTTGATTTTTAAAGGTTACATATAATTGCAAATTTACATGCTTAGCATGGTTTCAGATAGGATACATTCTGTGGTCTATATGATATAGAGATAATAATGTGGAGGTGTTATTTGAGGTATATCAATCTTTGTCACGAACTGTAGTTCATTATTTAATTTTGTAGGTATTGTGGCGTCTAGTAAAGCGTAGTAAAGCTTATTATATACTTTGTTTTTCTTTTCGTTATAACGACAGATGGTGAAATTACTATAATTCTTAGTCTGATAAATATAATGCAGTTATCGTTTACTTCTACGGATTTAAAGTAAATAACTATTGGTGCATTCTATGCTGTCTATTAGGCAAGTGTTTGGAGCGGTATACTACGATTTATAGATCACGATATACAGTAATAAATAATCTTTACCGAGATTACTTATAATGTTAGTTGCTAATCTTGCTGTAAGTCAAGCTATTTACATTGTTTTTAATTGTGTAATAGCAAAAAAATCTAATTTGTTATAGTATAGTGCTACTTCAATAGTTAGTGAAGTTACAAGGCCTTGTCTTTGATAAATAATTATCGGGCCTAACTAAAGGTAGTTTTAACGCTTTTGCTCACGAGTGTTGAGGTATTCCGTTTGCAAACTGTAACATATTAAAAATTTGGATGTCCGTGATAAGCGTGTCAAGCTTATTTATATTGTTTTATTTGTAATAGCAAAGAAATTATATTTGTTATAAAATGTATTCATATTAGATGGTTCAGATAATAATTTGGGCTCCTAGAGTAATTAGGCAAATGTTTGAGCAAACGCTTCACTATCAACATCGGTACCGTACATACTTTTAATTCATCATGTGTCGTATAGATATATACAAGAGTAAGTACAAGGCTATATGTTATAATGTTGATTTACTTTTGTGTAAGGCTGTTAGGAAAATTCTAAGTGTGGTTTATAATATGTATTCGATAGTTAAGTGATTCTAGGTTTACCTAGATACACAATTTGTTCATCTTAGCTTGAGGTGTATTTAAGTAGGTGTTTTTAAAGGTATATCTTCTTTTTGCTCACTAAACGATAAGAAATGTATATTACAATTATTTAATGTATTATGATTTATAATGCGATAGTTCTAGCTTAGTTTAATGAACAAAGTATTTATGAGTAATATGCAAAATGAAATTTTAAATTTCTTATAATAGATTCATGATTATTAGATGTTTCGATATAATTTGGAGTTAATTAGTGTATTATTTAGGCAGTGTTTTGAGTTTAGCAAATAGACATCAACAATCCTAATAATAATTTTTATAACAATATTTTATGTAGTTGATAACGCGTAGTAAAATGACTCATTATTTATTATTAGTTCATAATGTGTCATACAAGATAAATTTAAAAACTGTTTATAGTTATTGTTATATATTGTATATTATGTTTAGAAATATGGATTCAGCTATATTAATTTGGGTGCTCTAATAGTCTAATTTTCAAGAGGTAGCGTTTTTGTAGGTTAATATTCTTTGCATCAAACGTAAAATATTAAAAGCCTCAACCAATATAGTGCTAATAATCACTCTGCTACTAAAGTTTAATAAATTGTTTTATGTGTAATTCAATGAAATTTAAATATTTATAAATATATGTTTTAGTTCGATGATAGATATAATCGTATTAAGCTAATATAATTTGGGGTCTTAAGGGTAATTAGGCAGTGTGTTCATGGATTATTGATATCCTTTGAAATAACCGTATAAATTATTTCCTCAATTATGATGTAGTGATAAGCGTAGTCAAGCTATTTATTACATATTGTTTTTGATGCCAAAATAGAGATATCTTATCTATAATTTATTACTGTTTTTAATTTTGTCATATTATTTATTATATTAGTTAGAATCGGTTTCCAAGTATAAATAAATATAAAATATCGGCTCTAGGTTAACTCTTTAGGAAGTGTTTGAAGCTATTCTTTTATTGTGAGCAGTTCGCTGAGTGATAATACAGTTCTCTACATAGACTTGTGTGATGGTAGTGATAAAGCGTATCAGCCGCTATAGTTTTCATATATTGTCTATTTATGGGTGTTAATAAGCGGTAATTAATAGAAGGTCATACTTAATTTGAGCTCTAACATATTTTCACTTTTCTTTTTAAATTTTTTTTTATATTTATAAGACTAAGGTAACATTAGAATGGTTTTCAGACTATACAAACTGTATTTATGAATATAAGTTATTATTTAAAGACAAGTGTGTGTCGTCATGGTATTATCGTTGAACATTGTTCTTTATCTGTTTATTATAATCTTTCTAAAAACTGGATTTCGCTAGGGTGATAAGATAGCAGATAGTACAGATTATGTATAATCGGTGGTGTTTATTGTGCTAGGATTGCTAAGAGGAAGCTGCAATTGGGTGTTGATCTATATATTATATTTAATGTTAGGAGGGTGCTGGTTTCGAGGGATAATAATGTTGGGTCTCTTATGTTATGTGCATAGTGTTTGTGATCGTGATTTGTGCAAACGCATTTAAAATCATTTCTAAAGTTTATGTAGTGATAGCGAGTCAAGCGTTGATTATTGTGTTATATCGTGTATACGTAGCAAAGAAATTAAAATTGTCTATCATGTATGCTATTGTAGTGTTGGAAGCTCTAATACAGTTTTAGATAATAATCTTGTGGTGAGTCTTCTAGGTTAATTTGTTTCAGTGGTGTTTGTTTTATATTTGATGATATTTTAGTTAGTGCTACAGTGTGTGGATATATAGTAGTGAACTCATTTTGTGATAAAATGTGAGTAATAAAGCTATAGTTAATTATATTTTTTTTTGTCATTTTGTGATACAATAATTAATCAGAAATATGTAACATTTGTTAGTTTTACATATAAGTTATGTTTACATGTAAGAGTATGGTTTTATAGATAATGATACATTGGCTAATAGATTAATTTATGGTACGTAGTTCGTGTTGAGAGTGGATAAATCTTCTTTGCATCAAGCGCGATAGTCATTCATATATAACGTTTTTACACATTTATAATTGGTTAAGTTGATATAAGCGTATAATGATAATTATAACATGTTATTATGATTGTAATTAAGTGAAGATATCTATAAATTATGTTTTATTAAAATATGTATTTTATGTTCACTTTTGTGAATTACAGATAATAATTATTGATGCATAATTAATTAATTTAAGCAGTGTGTTGAGGGATCATCCTATTGTCAACTATTACGTAAACATATTTACAATTTTTGGATTGTAGTGATTAAAAAGGTAGATCAAGGGTTATATTATTATTGTTATTTATGTGTATCACATGCAAAAGAATATTAATTTTGTTATAAAATGTTCATATGTTAGTTGTGTATTTCAGTATATATAGAATTATTGGGGTCTTCTATACTTATGTAATTTAGGACAGTTATGATTTTGAGGTATCTTATATTGCACACAGTATATATATATACGTAAAATTAATTTACTAATTTTATATAAGTATGATAAGATCGTAGTCATAATAGCTTTAATTTATATTGTTTTGATGGTGTAATAGCAAAGAAATTTAAATTACTAGTTAATTAATACCAATATGTATTCATGTTAGACTGGTTTCAGATAATAATTTTTTTTGCTATAATGTAATTATTAGGCCGGTGTTTGAGGTATCTTATTGACACAACTGTAAAATATATTCAATTTTAATGTGTGATAAGAGGTTAGCAAGCTTATGATATTGTTTTATATGATGTATAGGCAAGAATACTCAAAATTTGTTTGTAATTCTATTGTAAATCTTTAGGGTTGTATGAAAAATCAGCAAGACTTAAAAATATTGGTTGGTGTGATATGTAAAAAAAAAAGCAGGTATATATATAAGAATAAAATATGAATATAAGTTATAACACAGAATAAATATTTAATTATGATGTGTAGTTGATAATACAAAGACAGATCAGCTTATATTATAGATTGTATTTTGTCGTATAGAAGATATACAGGTTGTTGTCAAGAATTAATATCTCTTGTATTAAAAATTTTATATCTCAAGATTAAGAGAATGTGGAATATATATCAGTATAAATTTTGGATTTAATAGATTAAATTATAAAGTGTGATTCAGTGTGTTAGTTAATGTGGTTATAATACTTTGTTCACATATCCATTGTAGATAATATATATTAGAAGATATTATGTATTGTGATAAAGTTTGTTCGAGATTCAAAGCATTTATATATTAGGGTTATGTTAAGCAAAGAAAATTCTTTCTAATTTGTTAAAATTATTGCTACATGTTATATTCATGGGTTGTGAGAATCGCTTTAAGGTGCTAGAGCAACTGTGACGGGCGAACTAGTTAAAGATTGGGAGTGGTGTGGGATCGTTTTACTTAGTGACACACGGTGGGTAGAGATGAGTAATATTTCAATCGTGGGGGTAACACGCGGTTAGTCCAGACTTAGTTTAGGGGTGGGTTCCTGGATGTCCTTCAATTAGCCAGAGAGGTGGTGGGTTATGTCCTAACTGCTAGTAGTTTCCCAGCGTGGTAGGAGCTGATGACGTTTCAGATAAATCCGACTTTTCTGTTGAATAATTATATTTAGGGGCAGGTTGTGGTTGATAAAATACCTTTTTGGGCGCGTATTGTAATACATTAGTAAAAAAAATAAAAGGCATTATATGTTAATGATAGACTAGTTGCAACAAACATTTCATTATATTATATATTTGCCGATGAATATCGCAACATAAGTAAACTTATTTCTAACAGCCTCATATAATTTATATTATTTCATGTTTTAGATTATATGGTTTTCTGACGATATTAATTTGGTGTTTATATTAGGATTTTTAAATTATTTATAGTGCAGTGTTTGTATATAAGATATTCTCTTAATGTTATTTAGCAGGATTCAAAATGTATTCTCAATTGTGTGATTTTATAAAAGTCATTTATTGGCTTTTGTGGCATTAAAGATTTTATGTATATCTATTTTATATTTATTTGTATTTGTGTTTTTTTTATTTATATAGTCTTTTTGTGTTTTTTATTTATACTTTTTTTTAATAGCATCAGATATTCAAGTAGGCTATGTAGAATTGTGTGAGAACTATGGTGTGACGAATAATGTTTGGAAATCTTTATGTGGTAGTGCGTTGGATAGGTATTTCCTATTGCACAAACTCTGTGTTAACAATATAGTACTCCACATATAGATAGTGGGATAAAATGCGATGTGCGAGCTTATTTATATTGTTTATAAATTGTGAACAAATTAAATAAAAGGTTGCTATCACTTTCTGCAAAAGTTGAGCACTTTTAGAATCTCGCACTCTTTCCTTAAAGCTGCTATGCCATTATCTGACACTGTAATTTCGATTGGTGCTCATTTCCAAATTGCAGTAAAACAGTCACAAATTATGGTGGAAAGGGAGTTATATAAGCGTAGTAAGTATTTATTTATAATTATATAATTGTATTTATGAAAATGAAAGAAATCTATATAATATTATTTGTTTTATTTAATAATTTGATATATATACATTGATAGAATATATATTAGGATTTAAGTAATAATATTATTGATGGCTAATATTTAATTTAGGGCAGGTGTTTGGGTGTAATCTATTTGTCAATCGTGATAACTATATTATTACATAATTTCAATAGTAGTGATAAAGCGTTAGTCAAGCTAAGATCCATTTGATTTTAATGTGTTAGAATATGCCAAGAAATCTAATATTTTGTTTATATAAGAGTATTTATATAGTTTAGAAGGACGCTCGGTTTCATATAGTGATGGGCTATAAATTTGGGCCCTTCTAGGGTTTGGTGCACAGTGCTTGATGAATTTGACTTAGACAACAGTATAAATAGTTTTAAATGATTATTATGTAGTGAATTAAGGAATAATATTGGTCGAGCATTTATTTATATTCTGGGATTATAAATGTTTTTATAAGCTTAGAGATACTAGATTATAATGATTTAATAAAAAATATTATAATATACCAACTAAAAATTTAAAGGAAATACATAAACTAAATATCGGTATTGCTAGTTCAATTATTGTGCCTTAGTAGAATAGGGTAATATTTATGTGTTAGTGGTTGTTTTGAGTAGAAATTTCTCTGTCGTGCAGGAAAAATCGGTTAAAAAATATTATAAACAAAAAAATTTAAATTGTTTGATAGCAATACTAATATTAAACTGGGCAGCTTTGGTTTTATTTTGGAATGCATATTTGTGTTTTTTTATTGACTCTTGCATGACCATGCATAGTGAAAACTTTCATTGTTAGTATCAAGTATTATTTGTCAATGTTATGAATCGGCAAATGTAGGGGGGTTCTAGGTGCGTTGAGATAATAAGATTTGGGGGTAGAACAGCAGTAGGGGTGGATAAGGTTTTGATATGAAGCCCTCGCTCCTGAGGCTACCTGTATGGTTGTGCGACGGAGACGGAGGAACTCCGAGAGAATATTTACAATCTTAGAATGTGATCGAATAGGGAGGTCAGAGTTCTTAGTGTGATGTCTCTCTCCTGTAGGCGGGTGTATTAATAGTCTAAGAAAGCTTAAGATTTTGTTCATAGAAGAGACCGATGTATGACCCGATTGCCCATGCGGTGGTGTAGGCGTTGGGTATTTCACGGACTCAATTAATTGTTGGGCTTCATATCTGTGTAAGATAAAGAAATAAGAGCAAAATGATGTTAGGTAGTGATTATGCGATCTACTTTAATATTTCTCGATAAGTAGATTACACAATTTTAATGGTGTTATGTAGATAAATAAAGCGTGTCGTCAATAGAATTATATTAATTTATATTTGTTTTTTTGATAGATAATTTAATATATGGTGGTAAATATTAATTTATATTTAGCTTATATTACATTTTATATTGCTATTTATTAGTTGACAGGATTTCAGATAAATATTTATTATCTGGGACTAGGAATTACAAGACAGATATTTGTTATAATGGTGTAGTGTTGGCTGGTAGTATTATGTTCTATAGTTTTTGCAGACTCATACAATCTCAATATACTTGGTAAAATATTTAACTAATATTTATTGATGATATAGATAAAGTCGTATGTATATATGATTAATATTTATTTTGTATTTATATGTATTTATAATATCGCTAAATAATAATATATATATTATTAGTGTTATATAATATTAAGGAAAATGGAAGGTTTAGTAAAATGGTTTAAAGAAGAGACGTGAATAACTGGGCTCGACAGTGTAATTATAGTCAGTGGTGGTGTTTTGATGTATCTGTTTTTATACAAATTTGCTATCATATTCCGTAAAATACTACATATTATTAAATTATGGTGTCGAAGAGAACAGTGTTACGATAGCAAATAGATTTATTATCTACTCTGTGTTTTTTAGGTGGTAACCTGGCCAAAGAGACATAATTCTTAAGTGTTTGTATATTAGATTATGTATTTTCATTTTGAAGATCGTGATGATTGTGTTGATGAGAATTAATAGATTCGCTTTTGAGACTCATATAGATAATTCAATTATTGGTCAGGTGATTTTGAATTATATATCCTTATGAAAGCATAATCTAATAAAATTGTATCTAAAAATTTATCTGAGAGTGCTATAAAGGTAGCAACCTTGAATTTTATTATTTATTATTATGTGATATTACATAAGTGAAAAGATAAAATTTTATAGATTATATATATATATAACATTGATTTATTATATTGTGGAATTATTAGGTTTCAAGATAATATATAATTTGGGTTATAGGTAATATTAGTAGCAGTAGTTTTAAATTAATATTGTTAATATATACTTGACTATTGTATTCACATAAATATTCATTAGATATATAAATAGCTGTGTCGTCAGGATATATTTAATATGATAACTTAAATATAATATTAAGTAATAAGATCATTTCCTTTTGATTTTTACGATTGAAGATTATGGTTATTCCATGAGCTAGAGTATATATTGGTTCTTGCTTTGCTCTAGGGTTGTTCTCAGGTTGTTCTCAGTTTGTTCTTTGGTTAATCTTGGGTTACTCTTGGATTGTTCTTGAGATGTTCTTGATTTTTTGCGTAGGGTAGTCTTATTGGGTATATTCGTTAAACGTATGAATGATAGTATCGATAAAGAGTAGTTAAGCTTATTTAATCAATATGTTTTAAAGATGTGTATGATAAAAGTAAATCTAAAATAATAGCTAAATATATTAGTTATATATTTTAAATCGAGTTTTTCATGCATAATAAATTTGGGCTATAATAGGGTGATATTTAAAGGCATAGGATTCGGGGCCTGCTATTGTAGTATGTCTTTCTGCACCAGTAATTCGGTTTGTGAAAACTTTCGGTGATTGATTATAATTAGCACCAGTGTTAAAATATTTCATGCCATCAATTATATGTAATGATTAAATTTGCATAATTTAAATAATCACCTTATATTATTATTGTTTTTATGATCGTCAATAGTAATATTGAACTCGGCTTAATATGTTATATGTGTATATATTATTTATTATTTTGGTATATTTTTAACAATAAATGTGGGTATTGCAGATATAAATAAATTTTTGGAGACTTATATGGTAATTATTTAGGGCACGCTGAGATCTTGCGGCTAATTTCGTGAAACAATAATTGTCGAGAGATTTATTTCTAATATAGATAATACACAGTAAATAAGGCGTAGGTCGAAGCTCATATATTATATTGTTTGGTTTTAGCTTTTTTCTTTTAAATTAAGGTTATGGTCAAATTTGTTTATAGTAATATGTATACTAGTACGTAATATATGACATGTTTTGCTAAGATATTAATTTAAGAGATAATTAAAGGGATAAGTTAAAGTGTATAAATATATGCTTATGTGTGCCTAGTAATTCTGAACTGTAACTCTTTGACAGAATAGCTTAAATTAGATTATATATTGATGTAATTGTATGATAAGTAAGAGATAAATGTCCAATCCTTGAGATATTATTGTGTTGTTTATATGTGGCATATTTTAAAGTATAGAAAAAGAAATATAAATTATATGTGTATATCTAGTAGTATCATAGTTAGATGAAGTACTGGTGTTTTACGCATAGAATTGATAATGAATTAATTCGAGATTTAATTAGTGATAAGATTATAAGGCACGCATATGTTTATTATGAGGTTAATCATTCTTTAGCACACGCGTAATAAATAATAATTAAATACATTATATATTTGTTTATATATAGTGATATATATTCAAATAAGTTTTCTTTAATATTGTTTTTTAGGGTTTATTAATTAAGCAAATAACTCAAAATTTGTATACAATATTTATATTTTTAAATTAATTATTTTTTATTGTTTAATAAATTTATAGCTAATACTTTATAATTTATAAATTACGTTTTGTCAGGCCTACTTATAGAGAAATTTTATGATAATAATATTTTATGATTTAAACTGTAGTTGGTTACCAAACTTTCAAAATCTTAATATTTATTATTAGCTTGGTAATGATGATAATTTATGAGACTAAATCTAATTAGATTCAAAAGAATGTATCTCATGTTAAGATCGGGTTGAGAGAGTGAAGCTCGGATGATTTAGGGCTTTCAATAAGAGTAAATAAATTAGGCAGGTGTTTTTTACGATACACTAGTATCGATTTGCAACTAACTGTAAACTATATATTTACGCAATTATTATGTTCAAGTGATTAGGCTCTAAGGTTATTTTATTAAGTGGTGTTTAGGATAGTGTGTTTTGCATATGTTATTTATAATTTTTAAATTTATTATTTTATACATTGACCTATCTTATCTTTTTAATATAAAGTTTGAAACGCTGCTATCAAAATTCAGTTGACGATGTATATTTTATTGGGTGTGTTAGTCTAAATCATTGGTGCACAACCAGTAAAATATTTATCAATGGTGTTCAATTGGTTAGGGTGATGGGAAGGCGAAGAGTGACGCCGTGAGGATTAGCTATTCTAGGGTGTGGTAATAGAAAGAGAAAGTTTTATTTCTATAATCAGCAATAGGAATCATTCATGTTAAATAGGTTTCAGATAATAATTTGGGTAATAGGTATTGTGGTGACGAGGTCAGGTTAAAAGCCTACATACAATAAGAAGGGCAGGGTTTCCGAGACCAAATATATCACACCAGTAGTGGGTGAAGAGACGGATAATATAGTGGTGACTAACTCCGTAGTTCCGGACGGCCGAGGCCATTCTATCAATTCTTAGCCAATGTATTTGGTGGATTAAAATAATTAACTCTATCGGGGGTGTTTTTAATTACTTATAATCCTCTTGTATATACCTATGATGAATAGACTCTTATGTCATACCTGGATTCTCATATACAATGAAATGCTAACCCTATTCGTTTTCATGTGTGCTCGATAGCATATTGTAACTGTGTGTGTTTGCTGAGACGTATTAATTAGTTTTGTTTATTTTTTTTATCTAGTATACCCTCTACCTAAAAGGTTTTAATTTAGTCGGATGTAATTTGAATGTGCTCTTTCTTTTGTTAGTAGAAATTGTTGTTATTGGATAGCGGACGAGTGCTACAATGTTTATTTTATCTATCTGTTTTAAAGTCTTACAAGATTATTATTAATCACGCTAATATTTGGAATAACTATATAGTATATATATATTATATATATATATATATATATATTATATATTTATATGATATATATATATATATATATTTATATATATATGTGTAGCTGGTGAAGATTTTATTTTTATAATCAATATATATCTTGAAGATAATGAAGTGTATAATTAGTTACTAGTTCTAACTTTATCTACATTAGGAGGTAGTCTTAGAATTAGAATAGTATAATTACAGTGGCATTATTTATCTTAAGTAAGGAAATATTTTCTATATATGGGGTAATACTCTACGGCGATATTTGTTTTGGCCTTAATTATTCTATAAATATTATGTATGACAAAGTAGGTTACTATCTAGTTAAGGTGTAATTATATACTATATATCTTAAATATGCCAATGATCAGCCCAATTATTTATTTATATTTGTTATTTATTCAATATAAAATTTAAGTTTAGAATATATTCTTTATATATTATTATTATGTTAAGTTTAGTTATATATTTTATTTTCTTTATCTATTAATTATTTACTATTTTTGTTTAATTACTAAAATTAATAATTGAGGGTCCGTAGTTTATTATTTCATTTAATAATAATAAAATTCAATCTATTGATTCATGTCTTATATTACCTTTGGCTATCTTTTTATGACAACACTTACCTGATATCGTTAGGGATAGAAGATGGCTCACTAAATTATAAAAGTTGGTTAACATAGTGAGTGATTTATTGAAGTATATAACCTGAAAGAAAGTATGGTAGTATATATTACAACATAATATATATTATCTCTCCATACTCTATCTCATACATTTATGTATCATATATTACATAAGCTACAGTGAACATCCATAGGCCTAAAAAGGAAAACCGTACTGTTGTTCATAATCATGATAAGCTCTCTATTATAAAAATAAAATGATATACATTAAAATTACTCATATCAATATAGTTACATATTATTATTTTACGAATAATATTACACATTATTATGATAGTTTTTACAATTAGTCTTATTAATATTCTTATTTATTTAATTATATATATTATTAATTATTATTATTATTATTATTATTTTATTATTATTTAAATTTATTTTATATTATTATATTATAATAATATTATCTATTTATATTAATTATTATTTAATTTATATTGTGCGTCTGTGGAAGGGGGCTGTGTCATATTACATTCGAGTGAGATTCTTATCTAGTTGAGTCACCAGTATGATATAATAGTCTATAAATTCTATGCTAGACTAATGTATCTATAATTTTTCAGCTTTTTTAATATTATATTACTAGTTTCAGCTAATGAATGTGGTTTAATCGGTCAGATATTCCCTTGCAGATATAATAGGCTGAGATACGGCTTGTGAGTGTATCTATTTTTTTCTAACTACGAGATGTGGTCAATTACGAACCAGGGAAAAAAGAGATTGTTGGTGGAGATTTTTTTTATCATATATTTGTTTCGCGATAGGGAGTAAAGATAAGTGTTCTTGTTATGTGTTTTTGTTTTATTCTTCGCATGTTGCGTGTATGACATTCATGAAATGAACATTAACAATTCAATATATCATTTCATTTAAAATTTTGGGTATTTGTTTTTGAAATTGGTGTGTGGTGTGGGTTTTGTTTTCTTCTTCATTTCTGCTATCTGCTAGTACTTTCGTTGTTTTTCGTGTATATTTCTTTTGCATTTCAGACAATAAGTCTCCAGCACAGTCCTAAGTCATGGTGTGAGTGGTGACGAGAAGCTTGTACATGTGCGCTTTTAACTTGATGTGCGAATCTCATAGTGCTTTGTTTCTATCTGCATGTTTCTGAGCATTACCATCCTGAAACGTGCGGTTTCTTCGAGATGACGTGACTAGAAGCGGAGTGATGCTGCGGATATAGTACTATAGTTGAATAGTATGATAGCGATATCAATAGTAAAATAGTAAGGGTTCGTTGATACCTTATTCACTGCTGAGTAATGTTACTATCTGCATATATAAGTATGATTCAATTACTAAACTGTTACTATTTTATTTACCTTTCTAGATTCTATGTTATATAATATACCCTTTAGATCTCCGTGTCCTTTTATCAGTATTTACAAGTACTAAAAGAATTCTACGTGGACTATATATATATAGTCTACTTAAGGTAGTATCAGTAACTTCCCTGATCCTGGTGACGATGCCTCTTTATGCTTGAAGTGGACCATACTACATTACAGGATTCAGGTTTTATGTCTGCATCATTTTATATCAAGAAACCTACTCATAAGATGTACAGTTATTTTTATATATATATATATATATAATTATACGTATTTATATATTTATATAATAATTATTATTATATATATTATATATATATATATAGTAGTATATATATATATATATATATATATATTATATATATTATATTATCTATATATATTAATAGAGGGAAAGATAATATAGCTTTCTTTTTGAACTGCCCGAGGATATATAATATAAATTTATATATATAGTATATATAATATATATATATATTATATATAATATATATATTTATTTTATTTAAATTTTTAAATTTATATACATATATAGATATATTCTATTTAATATATTTGTATACTATATATATATAATTATATATATATATTTATATATACATATTATGTATATTATATATATATATATATATATATAATATATATAGTATATAATATATATATATTATTATATATATATATATATATTCCGCATATATTAAGTAGGTATGGACATTGGATGTATGAAGATGGCTTCCCGAAACGAAGAATATATTTTGATGAATGTGGGTTTCATTTGCACAGCGAGAACCTATAGAAGAGCTTTCTATATTGACTGCGATAGATAAAGATGTTGGCCGTTATTTTCGAGATTGAATATGGAGGGTGATAAACTAGAGTGAAACATTCTATATACGTATTGAGATTTTAGGAGAAAAGAGTATATATATTGGGCCTAATGGACAATGCCCTGTGAGTAGGATTGAAAATACTATCAGAACTCAATGTAAATCATTGTATCTGCACTATTTCGTTTATAAATTCACATTGAAAATGTTTTGGTAATAAGATTCTGCAAGAGTTAGATTGTATTCGTGGCGAACTGGGAATCTATATGTGGATCCGAACGGCCAGCCAATGTAGATGGTGGAAGGTAGTTTGCAGGGAGATACAGAAAGCATGTATGTGCTTAGAAAGAACTGTAGACAATTGCATAATATCATGTAGATAAGTTGTTTAATACGATGAAATAAAAAAGAGAGTATCGTGTTATAGTATTGAGTCGGAAATATATTTTGCCACCTGTACTTTGTTTCTATGATGTAACGTCTCATGTATGATGTGGGGCCATGGCTTATACCTGGTCACAAAGCCACACTTAAAATAATGTTTATAAGCCGTTTTAAAAATTGAGTGATTGGTTTCGTTGACTTTTCGTAGTATATTCTCCCCATACGTAGCAAAAGACAATTGAGAATTTAACTGTTAAACAAAAATACTCATGCAGAAGAAATAAATCTCAGAGAAAATTTCCAGAAAAAAACACCTGTAAAATTATATATATATCCAGAGAATATATATATAATATTATATTAATAATAATATTAATATAATATATATATATATATATATATATATTATTATAATATATATATTATTATATTATATATATATTAAGACTAACAAAACAGACACAACTCTACACTGAAAAAAACAACTTGTTAACTGGAGCCATACTCAAAATTAGGGCGAGAAATTAAATATATTTTAGCGATTTTTCGTGTTAACATGATAGTAATGACTCATAACAGAAAATTGTGAGGTGATACGTCATTTTCGACTAAAAAAAAACACAAAATCATTCGATTCAGTACAATATACTGCATAGGAAACTATTCCGTTTTAGTTTGAAATCATTGTTGACATGAATTATTGGTCAAAAATTAAGCTGCCTAATGATACTGTAATTAGCATATACTTAAAATGTTACAATTGATTTGGGTTTAAAAAGTTAATTTATTATGTGAAATTTTTTAAACAACCAGATATTATTTGTATTCTGATGAATATTTTCGCTGTATAAAATTTGCTCTAATATTAATTTTTGAGTAGATCGTTAACAGACACTCAGAGCAAAGAATGTATAAATTTTGTGCTACCACGATATTGTAGATGATAAGGCTTTCGTTCAACACGTGCTCTTCAATTTATCTTCTCTGTAGTTTTATGACGTTTTTGGGATTATAAATTAATTATAATGATTGTAATTGAACTTGAACAGTTGTTTTGTGAAATTCTTTATCAATCAGAATTACTGACGACCTGAGAAAAGAACTTAAAATGTTTGGTGATTGTTCAAAGATTTGGGGGAGGGGAAGAAGCGGAGTAGAAATCTAAGAGTGAGAAATGGGGGAGACATTATATTTTCGGGGAAAGAGAAGACTCACATTCCCAACTGCTATTTTGAGGAAATAGTTCGATTTTTTTCCTTATAAGCTATAACGGTCCCCCATAAAAATTAAACGGAATTCCTCATACACTGATCACGAACAAACAAAATATGGAGTTATTAATTTAGTAAAGAAAGTTTTAGAGGGCCTCTCAATGGAGTTTTTTCATTAGTGCGCTAGAAAAAATGATGGGCGTGTGAGAATTGTATGTGAACTTTAAGAAGTTTAATTTAGTTGTAAAAATGACGTATTGTGAGTATGCCTATATAAATGATTCGTTCGCTTCATGGGAAAAATTTTTAGTAACTATTTGACGAACGCCTACTATCATTTGCCTATTGCCGAACACGATCAGCAATATTTTATATTAGTACAATGATCGGTAATTTTTTTTATGCAACTACCCATGGGTTTTAAAAAAAACTGGAGTTCGTGTTTCTTGAGATTTTTATCTATATTACTCCAAGGCATTCCCGGTGTACACATTTATCTAGATGACATTTTGATAGGTACTAAAGATTTATCAGGCTACGTGGTCGTACTTAAACAAGTATTTGAGAGATTAAATTATTTTAAATTTGTTTAAATAGAAAAAAATGCGAATTTGGTGTCAAAAGGTTAAATTACTTAGGTTTTGATTTGACAGAAAATGGTATTTCAGCATTATCGGAAAAAGTTAAGGAAATAATTAATATTCCTCGCCCATTAACAATAAAACAAGTGCGTCCGTTATGGGGAGAATTTCATTTTATCGGCAAAATATACCCTGTTTCACAAATATAATGCTGCCTTTGTATAGTTATTTAAAGGGAAAGAATAGCTCTAATTAAAAAATCACGGGGTCGCCCAGGGCTGAGAAGTCGTTTTTAGATATAAAACAAGCCATTCGTCACTCCTCACGACTCAAGTTCCCGGCCATTGACGCGCCTCTCAAAGTTTATATTTATGCAAATAATAAAGCTTTTAATACAGTGATCATGTCGGATAATGAGGATGGAACTCCTTTCGCTTTTTGTAGTGGGTCATTTACTGCAACGGAAGAACGATATTTCCCGGTAAATAAGCTTTTATTAGGATTAACAAAATTGTTTAAGAAATATGGGGCAATTTTGGCGGGAATGAATGTACGCATATGCACATGCTCACCCGCATTGGTATATAAAATAAATCACGCTATTGACGTACAAAATTATAATGCAAGGGAATCGAGAGAACTAGCTATCTTGAGCACTTTCAATATTAAGATAGAGTTAATAACCAAGAATCAAAATGCGTTATTAAAATATTTAATTGCTAATAACATTGCGCAAGTCTATGATGTAGCAGTACAAAATACAGTTCCAAATAGTGTAGGCTGTGACTCCGCCCACCTAGTCACTACAACCAATGAGCGGTCAGCAAGGACTACTGCAGCCCCTGACGTAGGCGCTATTAATTTGGTAGTGAATAAGCTTGTTCCGATGGATCTCTTCGGCATCGAGAGTGTCTGTGGGAGTTAATTCCTATCGACGCATATCATTTTACTATGCACGATACATCACGTTTCAATGAGGCGCCGTCTAGAGCAGAAGATAACTACCGACAAGAACCCCTAGACAGTGAGAGCAGCAGGATTTATCTCTAGTGCCTACGTAGTAATAATGCTTATGAGTTCGGTGCATGAGTACATGTTTATTAAACACACGACTTATCATTCATCTCTCCATAAATATACTACAGCTACTCTGAAAGGCTCGAAAACGATGCAGAGTAGCGTGTCTGAGGCGGCCATATTGGAAACTGCCAATTTTGAAAAGTCTTTAAAAAAAAAAAAATTAAGAAACAACACGTTTGGGTGATATTGAAAATGCTAAAGAATAGCAGCCGCGCATTTTAAAAGAGATTTAGACTTCGAAGAAATTAGACAAAAGCCAACAAGCTCGGAATAAGTTACTTAGTGATTTCTCGATTGCTAAGAAGACGAAAACATACTTGGGAAGAGTAATACAGACAGCACAATTCTTTTAACTAACAAAAAAAGACGATAGAATGCTATTGTAGATGTTCTCTTTAAACCTATTCAGGTTTTTTTTGATAGCTGAACATAGTGTGCCTCTTAAGATAATCAGCGAAATAGGCTACTATTTATTTCATAAAGGACATTTAGGGGTGAATAGAACCCTCCTTTGCATAAAAAATGAATTTGTGTTTCAGGAAATCAATTTTGCATAAATTAAAAATTAACACTTTTATTAACATCATTCACCTTATATTTATTCTATGCGCACTCAGCTTTTAAAAGATTAAAAATGCCTTTTCTTACCTCTTTCCTTTTTAAATTTACATTTAATGCAACGGAAACTTACACGTTTTTCTAAAATTCACTGCCTTTTTGGAAGACACGCACACAACACAAGGACAATAAGAACATAATAATATATATATATATATGTTATATGATATAATAAATAATACTAAGGGGTATATTAATTGTCTAGTATATATATAAATATTGATATATAATTTCTCTACATATTATTTAATAACGAGACGCTAACTATATTGTTTATTATATATTTTTATATATTATATATATTATATGTTATTAAATGGGCTAAATAGATGAGAAATATTAGCATATATATTAATTTATATATCCATATTTAATACTTATTTATATTATATATATTATTACCGAATTTTTTATGAATAACCATTATATATTTATATATGTATATTAATTTTAAAATATATTACTAAAAACTATATATGTATATATTATAAACATATTATATTATTTATGAGTATATATTATAATATATATAAATATATATATAATACTATATATATAACTTATTTTAGATACATACTACTAAAATATATATATATTATATATTTATAATTTTTGTGGAATACCCCAGTCTTTTCCGCCTCTTGGTACTAATTTATATTATGTTGAAAAAATATGACGCTTTAGTAATTGCATGATGGTAATTCATCGATAATTGCAACATTTTTCAATATTTTTAATCTTTTACTACACATCATTTACAAGCGAGGGGAGAGGGGACGTTTTCCATACCCTCTCCGGGGAGGGTCTCCGGAAGCCCACGATAATTTGGTATTATAGTGTTTCAGGCGGGAGTATCCTCCGCCCCTCCTCCTACGGGTGTCTGGGGTAAAACGTCCTCCCCCCTCCTCTGTTGCCACCGTCGCTCGAGCCCCCTAAACAAAAATATTATACAATATATATATATGTTTTGATTTTTTTTTTAGATTTTTATGTTTCATCTACCGTTATAGTTTTTAGAGGTAACTATACCAAAAAAAAATTAAAAAAAGTAAAAAAGTAAGAATTTTTTTATTTGCTCATTTTCCAATACCATATATTGTACATACGCTTGATTAATCCATATATGTTTTTTAGGTTACCATTTTACGTGTTGCAACTTGTATAGAACAATGTAGCATGCTGACAATATCATAATATATATATATAAATATAAATATGTTTATATACTAAATATATTAATAAGTAATAATAATATATTAATATCGTTAGTATTAAACATATCTAGGGGATAATTATATGTCGACTATTATTATTAGGGATATATAATATAATTATGTATAATAAAAATATTTATTCAAAACTACTATACTATTACCATTTTATATATATTTTACTACTAAATACCTATGGGTTATATGTTATATGATACTACTATAATATTAAATATAAAATTTACGTACATGATATATATTCAATATTGTTAAATCTATAATAAATATATATTTGCTTATATATATATATATGGCCAGCATTCCGATTATCCGTCATATACTCTTAAACTAATTAATGGCTTTTTATTGCTTATAACGGGTGATAAATTCGTTTTGTAAGAAAAGAGGGTCCACAATGCTGTGTACACTTTTAACATATGAGGTATATAGGGAACAAAAAAAAGAAAAAATAAAAAGTAAAAAAAAATAAATACTAGGAGGTAAGTTTTCATAATCTTATAAAATTTCTTTCATAAATACTCAAAGTGAAAATAAGGGCGCTACAAGCGTAGCACAGGCAAATTAACATTATCAGTGATTTTAGAATCCTGAGTATAATAAGGTTTCATCATCAATGAAAAATCAAGTTAAATACGCTACATTTCTAGCACTAAATAAAACTTATCATACATTAAAGATACTCACATACAAATTCTCAGACACTAGAAAAAAATTACTCTGTCTAACTATAAATCATAGTAATTATGATTTAGAAGGTCCTATCTTTTTTGTAGCTATGACTTATAATTTGGGGTCTTCTCTGATATAAGAAAATAAAAACTCATACGACTTCCATCTTATATTAATTTTTTGCTTTATAGGCAGGGATGCACAAGATACGGGGGCTCGCGACGTCCGCAGCGGGGCTTAATTAGGGGGGTGACGTTTTCCAAATACCCCTGTTATGGGGTAGCGGGGGGGGGGGGAGGGCGAGTTTGGGGAAGGGGATGGGGCGTGGACGCAGAACCCCCCTGCGGATCACTCAATTTGAGTACCAAGAAGTCTGGGGGTGGTCCGGACCCTACCCTCGGATGGGTGTGATATTTAGTCCTATCCGAGGAGCCGAATAGTTTCTTCGGAAGGCCCGCGAGGAGACGCGGGTCCAGAGGATCTCCATCGTGCTTGTGGTATTAGGGGGATACCTTGGGCGTACAGCTTGTAGTTAAATAAAAAAAAAAAGCAAATTTTAATATAGATAAGTCTTAATTTATTATATAGATGAAACCATAAAAATGTCAGGTGCGGTAAAGTACTATTTCCTTCTAATCATATTTCACTTTCTAAATATAGCAGTTGGCAAATATGTTGTGTATTAATCAATACTATTTTTTTCATTTCTATTCTTTTCCCCGTAATAAATTTTTTATTTATTAACAGTCTACCCTTTCTTATCGTCTCGAATAATTTTTATCTACGGACTTTCTCATATAAAATGTTCCTTCCTTATTTCTCACTGTAGCATTGTCACGTTTTTGCCAGGATATTTCTCATATACCCCCTCATTCAAGATTTTTTCTTTTTGGAACAAGTCGGGAACCATAATCTTTTTTACTGTTTGCTTTTCTCTGAATCTTGTTTTTAATTTTTTTTCTTTGTTTTTCTTTTTTTTTTTCGTGTCATAATATATATGTGTATATTTTTTATTAAAAACATTTCCATTAGACCATGCCACTTGGCCAGCAATTTCCAGCAATCGTAATTCAAACAACCGTGTTTTACTTCAGTAACGCGTTAATTTTAATAAAGATTTAAATTTTTTTATAAGTATATCTCATAATATGTAACTGGATAATTCGGAATGGCTAGTTATCCAATATTATATACGTCTTAAAATAACGTATGGATATATATTATCTATTTAAAGATAAATCATGAACATAATGAAAGTATAAGTAATATAATAATAGTTATAGATAGATAGAGTATAAGTTTAAGTATATTCTAGTAATATATCAGAAAAGCTATATTCATATTCTTAATACAAATAATTACTAGGTTAGTATACTATATATAAATTATTATTATAACATTATATCTTTGCTTACTTTTGAGGTAGTGTCTAGTTTAACGGTTGAGGGTATTATCTTATAGATCATCATAAATAATAATATATTGTAAAGCATATATTTATATATATTAGTATTAATTTGGCTCTATATGGAGTATCATGTGTACTGTATTATTAGCCTAGATAAGTAAACAAAATATGTGAATAGGCGGGTTTGATTTAGGTAATGATAATTCACATCAGTAAACTTTGTGTCTCTTTTAAAGATAGCCGACAAAAACTATTTCACTACTAGGACTATCAACATTATTCTTTCAAACAGGACCTTAGGCAATAGGAGTATTTGAACAGGTGTTAAAAAAGGATTATACTAGGGTATCCATTTTCTCTACGGTCAGCTTCATTTGACCAATGTAATTCATTGTTGCGACAATGGTCTACTCACTGATGGCAAAATTTTATTGCGGAACACTGTTAAAAAGAAAGAAAAAAGAATAAAAATGAATAATTAAAGAAAAACAAAAAAACAGGAAGAAAAATAAAGAGGTAAGTGAGGGGGAGTAGGAATATGAAAGTAGTTTAAATGCTGAGTGGAACTACAATAGTTGTTATAGTGTTACAACATTAAGTTGATATATTCATATGCCGATATGATATGTAAAAAAAAAACAAAGGATAGAAAAAAATAAAATAAATTATATAGAACAGTATTATGAACAGACGATATTCATTAACATATATAGTTTGACGTATGAATAGAAGTACTTAATAAAGTGTAAAAGAATATTATTGATATGTGTTGAAGAAGAACTTAAGGTTAAGGAAGGAATAACAGAGAAATGGTTAATGAGTAATATGTGAGTAATATCTGGACTAACGACAAGGATAGGAAAAAAATACAGGTATGAAAAAAAATATATTGAGCATTATTAATAAATTATTAATGAATGGATTATGTTCAAATCTGATAGAGAGATGAGAAAAAGACATAAGTTAAATAAGTATAGGTAAATTATTTATGTGAATAGATAGTAAATAAATTATCATACAGACAAAGTAGCATAAAATTAAGAAAATATTAAAAGAAGAGGAAATAAATAGAAGTAATTATCAAGAGAGTTAAAGATGAGATTTAGTGATGATCGCTCGGAGATCGGTTGTTTTAGTCTTTTTGTAATTTATGATATTGATAATATTATT
The DNA here is from genome assembly GCA_015478945.1 of Trachelipus rathkii. Taxonomy (NCBI): domain Eukaryota; kingdom Metazoa; phylum Arthropoda; class Malacostraca; order Isopoda; family Trachelipodidae; genus Trachelipus; species Trachelipus rathkii. The sequence goes on from JABUQX010014730.1 coordinate 60,631, forward strand.
ATATAGTTATATGAATTTAATATATTATATAAGGACTATATATATACTTTGCTAGATGTATGTTGATGATACGTAAATATATTATAGCTTACTCTATAATATTGCTATGTCATTATTATATGTATCTTGAGTTGTAATGTCAGATCGTTAGTATAATTATTTATTTAGTTTATTAATCATTATTATGTATTGATATTAATTGAGCAATGGGTCATTGATTCACATATGTATAGTAATATCAATTGTCTAGATTATGTCGATGCGTTATGGTAGTATATTTTCAATAGTCATCGTATTTGTGACCAAGCGTGGTTGTATTTGTTATTACTTATTGTCATTCTTCTTGAATGGTCACGCTGTTTGCTACTGTTATGCTCGGGAGAATATTACTACAAATGGTCTAACGGTGAGATTAATGGCAAGGTTAATCGACATGTACATTTGTTTTGTTATATGTAATGAACGGCTTTATAAACATTATTTTTAAGTGTTGCGTGGGTAGTACTTGTCATGGATTATGTGATCAAGGCATGGGTACCAACAGACACGATAATGTAGATGACCGTACAATCATAGCAGACATAGTACGAGTTTTCATATATATTTCCGAACTCGATACATAACACGGATTAAGTGGCTTTCTTTTGTTTGGTAATATATCTTTCTTTGTTAAATTTTAGCATAGGAAAATGTACAAAAAAAATAAATAAATAAATATAATCCTTATACATAATATATTGGCCTATTTTTTTTTGTTTTAGGACAGGGGCATAAATAATATTTTATGTATTTGTAAAGGTATTACAGCCTCGGCAATGTAGGGAGCGGCTCTTGAGGCCGACGGGGATCCCAGGGGGGTCACACGTTCTTTCCATACCCCGTAGGGGAGGGGCGGAGGAACCCCCGCGAACACCCAAATTACCCAAAGAGCGGGGTTCTGCGGAAGACCTCCCCGGAGGTCGGGGAATTATAAGATGGTCCATAACACCATCGTCGTAGTTTCCCGTAAGCCTACCTGTCATTGCATAGATAACTACCCGTGTGATTTCTTGTCATATGACTTCCTTTCACATGTTGTGCAGGTTCTCTTTCTTCTTCCGGGCGACCCTCCATCGGTGCGGTATTACCCTTGGGGGTATTCTATTAGTAAATAGAAACCAAAAGCAAATTTAGTGAAAGTTCTATTGTATTTTTTAACGAGTAAGCCAATAAAAGGTCTCTATAGGCTCTTTCTATCATATTACATAATGAATATAATTACTAGCAATCATCATTTTATTTATTTTTTTTTTTATTTTTTTTTTTACATATCTTCCACTCATCCCTACTCATAAATTTTTACACGGATTTCAAATAATGTATTCTTTTTTCGCTGTACTATTGTAGTTTTTGAGATATTTATTGTATATTATATATATTAATATTATATTTATAGTATATATATATATTATTATCATAGTAATATTATATATAATATATATTAATATTATATATAATCTATTTATATATATAATATATATATATATCTTTATATTATATATATATATTACTATTATTATATATATATATATATATCTCTATATTATAATTACATTTTTTTTTTTATTTACATTTTTCGCCCTAAAATTTGGACCAGCATTTCCAGCAATTGTATTGCTTTTGCCCTGAGGCCTATTGTAGTTTTTTTGCAGATATGGATATGATGATAGTTGTCGCTCTAAACCAATTATCACCATATATATATATATATTATATATATATATATAGTATATATTATATAATATTATATATCATTTATAATATATATATTTAAAATATATCTACTACTTCTACCTATAATATTATATATATATATATATATATTTATATATATTATATATTATAACATATATTATATATTATCAGCTTTGTCTTTCCGATTGAGAATGCGGATAGATTTCAATAGATTTGATACAAAGATTTACCAAATTCAATACTTTTGGTGCGTGGGTACCTTAAATTCGTTTTCACAATCCATTGTTTCGGTTAAGGGTTCGTGGCATAACACATTCAATAAGATTCAACAGACTGTTATATAGAGAGTTAGGGTACCAGTAATTACCATACATGAACCACTGTACTGAAGTATATTTGTAACAAGTTCTTAAAAAACACTTATATCGATTTTAGAACATTATATAATGGCCATTGTTCGAACAGTAATCTTTCGCGTTTTATGCGCTGGCTAAAACACTTACCTCGAAGTGATTGAAGTTACAGTATTACTTATTTTCATGCATTCTGACAATATATAAGTTGTCGGGATTCATTTTAAACGGAGGATGATCAGAATGGTTTACCTAAATTCAACAACATTCAAACGGCTACAGATAAATTTGGATTCCTATTTAACAAATTTAATGGTTTATTAGACAATATTAACTACATTTGGGCAAGGGTTGACGGGTGGAGATAAGATAAAATTCGCATATTCTACGAGGTGAGTTCTGAAAACACATAATACGGTGTTCACTCTATGTATTTAGTTAAAGATAATATATATCTCATTAGTAAATGTAGATAATCACGTACAATCATAGAATACAAGTGAAATGTGTATAAATGAATTATATGTTTGTCTGACAATTGGAACATATTATTCCACGGTAATGATGGCCTTATTCATGTGTTTGGAGTGGGCGACTTATGTGGGAGGTGTACAAATTATGATAAATCTTCATGAGATTAATGCTTGTACAACATACGATATACTTAATTAATTCTCGTACTTTATGTTACGCTCCTAAATTCGTCCAATACGTGCTATGTATTAAGTTATGTAATATAAGAACAATATTTTATATCGTTATGTCAGTTTTATTATTCTCGAGAGATCATCTATATATATTTATTAATCTATAATATATACACCTTCTAACATATTTCACAATTCTACCGGAAACCTGATAGAAGAGAATTCAATACCTATACAGCAATATACCTAGCAAGCAATAGAAAGTCTTCAATATGAGTTTTTACTTGCTGTGCTCAAAATGTAAACCACATATTTACTACAATTTAATATTTCTTCGTTCGGGAAGCCATCTTCAATACATCAATGTCCATAACTACGTATATAGGTAATATAATATTTATTAAATTATAATAATTTATTTATTAATATATTATATATTTAATATTATACTTATATAATTATATATAATATTATATGATGATATATTTTCATTATTATGTGTTTGAATGGGATTTAGGTGTGTGCACTTTTGTCATATTAATATGTATTTAACAATATAGTAATTAATAAGAATTATTTGTAATATAATATATATATATATATTTATATATATAGATTATATAATAATATATATATATAATATATATATAATTATTAATATATATAAATATAATTATATATTTATATATAATATGCTATTAAATAATATATCTATATATCTTTCCTCTCTAAATAATATAGTAGTATATATATAACATATATATATATAAGTATATTAATTATATTTATAATTATAATATTAAAATATATATATATAAAAAATACATAATAAATTAATATATATATATATATATATATATATATATATATAATATAATTTATATATATATATATATATACTTATATATATAATATATAGTATAATGTATATACTATTATATATCACTCATAACTTAATATATATGATAATACGATGAATATATCATAGGACTTGCCTCGGATCACGCAAAAATGCAATCCGCTCAGGAACCAACCTGGAGGACTTTTGGTTCAGTCTCTGTTCAGATGAAAGCTAGGATTGTTGCACACATTAAAGCCACTAGGAAAAGGCTTACCAACTCTGTAATCTTATGTGCAGTTGGTCTGCACCTCAGTAAGAAACACAAGTACAGCGTTAAACAGGAATGACCGGAACAGAGAAGCGCCCACACTAAGAAGAAAATGGTTGAAGTCATTACTTAGATGAATATACCCAATACGAGTTGAAAAGCAGAATTGTGGTAATACTTCACATAAGCGCTCCTACACAAAGAAATTGGTCTTTCCTAACGTGCATAACTTTTTTTGATTGAGAAGAATGGTTATTGGTTTCTGTGTGTTTTTTTTCGTTTTGTTTGTCTTTTTTTATTTTTCCTATTTGTTGTTATACATGTGTTCTACCACGTGCGGGGCATCACCAATGATGGACGGGGTTTATTGGCGCTTGTTGAGAGCACCTTCGATTTAGCTGGAAGACTAGATGATACTTGGACAAGAGTGAGCGAAATATGTCGCGATGATATTGGCGTTTCGTTCACCGGGGCCTGCTTTGGAAACTCCTCAGTGGTGTCGCAGCCTACTCCCCATAGACGCCAAA
>JABUQX010014731.1:0-27500 GCA_015478945.1 Trachelipus rathkii
ACAGTATTTGGATGAGCAGATTTATGTAAATATATTTGTGGTATATATTTTATAAGTATATATATATACCTGCCATAGGTATAGTGAGCAGCGGCTCTATATATATATAAATATAAAGATATATATATATATATTAGTTATATAAATGGTATATGGATAGATATGTATGAATCTATATATATATATATACTTTTTTCTTTTCAAAAATGATCTTCTCAAACTTAGAAAATATACAAATTTATAGGTATATTTAACCTAGAAAATATTAGAAAAAATAAAATATTGATTTTTGACCCCAGATTCATGGAATGGTTGAGATTCAAATCATATTTTTTTTGGTTTGAAAAATGAAAAATTGGGATATTCTTTTTCAGTAATACACCCATTTACCAAAAACACCTGGGAAAGTACTCATTGATTACTAGATACTCTTAAGTTCTTGTTTATGTAGTGCTCTTGGTACTATCCTTGCAACATATTAAAATTGGGGAATGAATAATTTTTTTTGAGGATACAAATATTTTTGTTCAGAAAAGATGTATCTAGCTCGATATATGCATGAAAATTTGATGTTGATCCGAAAAGTAGGAAAAAATATATCAATATATCACTTTTTCAAAAAATGATTTTTTTTTAAAAATGTTAAACATTGTTATATATATTTTTCACTTTACCGATCAACATCAAATTTCAGTGCGTATGTAGTTGGGCGAGATACATCTTTCATTGCTTAGATAATTTTATTATAAAAAAAAACTTTTCTAAAATTTTCAAATATTTTTTTGAAAATTTGCACCAAGGACAAATCCAAAACTACTGCACATACAAATAAAAAAAATATATCTAAATTAAAAATGTGTATCTTCCCAGACTACATATGCCCAGAAAATTTTATCCTGATCACATTTTCAAATAATAATTATAGGAATTTTTCATTTTTCAAACCAAAAAAAGTAGGATTTAAATCTTGAGCATTTCTGTGATCTGGGATCAAAAATCAATATTATATTTTTTACATTATTTGGAAAATAAACCAATCTTTATATATTTTAAGTTTAAAATCATTTCGAATTAAAAATTTTATTAGGTGAAACGTAAAATGTCAAAAACATAGGTTTTCAAAAAATAAAAAAACAAAAAAAAATGTCTGAAGGCACATAAAAACATTCGAAAACGACATTTTAGACGTCAGAAAAGCTGCTGTTTGTTTTTATTTGGTCAAAATCGGCTGAAAATTAAGAATTTTATGCTCATTTCAAAGTTGGTGCTAAATGTAAGCTCAGCCCGGAGGAAAAATTTTGAACCCACCCTCTTATTTACATATATATATACCGTATATATACTTTCGTATATATATATATATAGTGAGGTATAGTATATATATATATATATATATATACTATATATATATATATATATATATATATATATATATATATATATATATATATATATATATATATTTTTTATATATATATATATATAGCGGTATATATATATATGCTGTTGGCGCATATATGGTATATATATATATATATATATATATATCAACCTTTTCCAAACCAACGCCCCCTTCGAGATTATCGGCTTAATCCACCGCCCCCCGCTTCAGAATTTTATATTTTAAAAAGTGGTTATATATATATATATATATATATATTTATATTTATATAATATATGTATATATATATATATATAGCGAGGGAGAGTACACGCATACTCGAAGTGATGAGAAATTACCTTCCATTTTTAATGGTGCGCCTTTCTCTTTTTGCGTTCATATTTCGCTTATCCACACTCATCCTCCAGGCAACATATTACTAACCACCATTTATCCACATATCATATACTCATATGATTAAAGTACACACCCTTACCAGATAATACCCCCATGCATATCCTTACTACTCATATCCCCAGTGTGGTTGTTAATTTCCTCGACATCGTATAAGTCCTGCGTGTCGTAGAAGTCGACTAGGGGGCGGTGGTAGTTGGGTTGGCTGCCTACTACCATCTATTTCCTTTGCCAGAATGCACGCAGGCCTCGGAGAAGGTCGTGACGCCGCAAAAACGACCTTCTATCTTTCGGTGAAATTGTATGAATCGTATGGGTACACATGGAATGTCAGAGTAATGTAAATGTTGAGGAGTAAGAGGAGAGAGGCATGGATGTATTTAGAAAGTGGGCAAATTTGATTTCGTTTCCGCTGTGACTTAAACAAAGATGAAAGTAAAAAGGTGAAATTATGGTGTATTTAAAATGTGTGCTGGTGTGGAAGAGAATGAGAGAGGAAGAGAAGGGAGTTGCAATTTTGATGAGTGATCTGTGGCATGAAGCCATGGTAGACTTTGATTGTGTGAGTCCCAGAATTTCAATGGTTAAATTTAAGTTTGAAAAGGCCAATGTGTCAGGTTGTGACGTATGGTCCATCTTGAGGGAAACGTTTTGTGCAGAAAGTACGATTTTGGATAACGGAATGATGTTTTGGATGGTGAGTAGGGAGCTTCAGATTGATAGTTTTGGGGGACCTGAATGGTTGGATAGCTGATCAAAATGATGGTATAAACAGGTGGTTTTGGGGTGATGAAAATGAGAATGGTAGGAAGGTGATTGATTTCTGTGAAGAGAGAGGTATGTGTGTAAGTAATACTTTCTTTAAACACAAGAGTATCCATAAGTATACTAGAGTTGGTGTAGGTAGAGATGGTATCGAAGTGAAAAGTATGATTGATTTTGTGTTGGTGAAGAAGGAGATGTTGAAGTATGTGTTGGATAAATCAGTGAGGGGGTTAGGAATGGGATTATCGGATCATTATGTTGTTCTATGTAAAATTAAGTTAGTGGGGCTTGGATGGAGAGGAAGGTGATACGAAAGGAAGTAGGTAAAATTAAGAGTGAGAAGTTAAGTGCACAAGATATAAGGATAAGTATGTAAGAGCTCTCGCTAGTAAATCGGTTGAATGTGAACAAGTTGATACTGAACAAATCTGGGGGCAAATAAAGGAAGCAATTGTTAGTAGTGCAAAGGAAGTGTGTGGATGTGCTAAAGTAGGAAGTAAGAATGTTAACAGCGAATGGTGGAATGAAGGTGATGAAAGCGGTTAAAGGTAAAAAAGAAGCGTGGTTGAATGTACTAAAAGCAAATGATGAAGATTCAAAAGAAAGATGCTTGGAATTATATAAGGAGAAAAAAAGAAATACTAAAAGGTGTATACGTAGGAGAAAACAAGAGGTAAATGAACAGTTTGGAAGGAGGATGAATGGGGACTTACAAGTGAATAGGAAGCTCTTCTGGAAGGAAGCGAAAGGTTAAGAATGAGAATAAGGGGAATCTGCTTAGAATAATGAATAGGGATGGTGTTTTTGTAACTGATGAAATGGATGTGAGGGGAGTGTGGAAAGAACACTTTGAAAATCTGCACAATATTAACAGTAATGATGAGGTGTTAGTGAATGTGTGTGGTTTTGATGGTGCAAGAAGGAATAGGTATTTTGGGGATGAGGTTATTAGTAAGGAGGAGGTAATGGGTAGAGTGAGAAAGTTGAAGAATGGTAAATCTGCAGGTATAGATGAAATTACTAGTGAAATGATCATAGAGCGGAGGCGAGATGGTGATTGATTGGATCTTGGAAGTTGTGTAAAAGGTTATGTGAGGGTATAGTTCCAAGGATTGGAGGAGAGTCGGTAATAGTACCCTTGTATAAGGGTAAGGGAGAAAAGGGGAACTGTAGAAATTTAGGGGAATAAGTTTATTGAGTGTTGTAGGGAAGGTATATGCTGGTATTTTGGTCGAAAGAGTGCGTCGAGTGACTGAGGGACTGATTGGTGAAGAACAAGGTGCGTTTAGAGTGGTAGAGATGTGTGGACCAAATCTTTACATTGAAACAAATGATTGAGAAAATGAGGGAGAAGAAGAATAAATTGTATTTAGGTTTTATGGATTTGCAACAGGCGTATGATAGAGTTAATAGGAAGCGTTATGGCAGGTGGTATGATATATGGTGTTGGTGGCTTCTGAATGGAATCAAAGTATGTATGACGATAGTGAAGCGTGTGTAAGAATAAATGGTGTCAATGGGATTGGTTTAGGATTAATAGCGGAGTAAGACAGGGTTGTGTTATGTCTCCTTGGTTATTCAATTTGTATATGGATGGGGTTATGAAAGAATTCGAGGTGGTGATGGCAGGAAATGGTGTTAGAATGATGGAGAATGGAGATGAGTGGAGGGTGCCCTACCTATTATATGCGGATGATTTGGTTCTGTGTGGCGAATCTGAAGAGAGTTTGAGAGGATTGATAGAGAGATTTGGCAGGGTGTGTGAAAGGAGGGGCTTGAAAGTAAACGTGGATAAGAGTAAGGTTATGGTTGTGAGGAGGACACTCTCAGTGTGAAGCATGTTAGATGGTGAGCAGCCAGAACAAGTGTCTGAGTTTAAATATTTAGGGTATATGTTGGATGAGAAGGGAACGGACGATGCAGAGTGTAGTAGGAAAGTTGTGAATGGCAGGAAGGTGGCTGGTGCAATTAAATCGTTGGTGAATGCAAAGGGACTAAGTCTTGAGTGTGCTAGGGTCTTACATGAGGTAGTATGTTGTTACCTGTGTTATTGTATGGTAGTGAGACTATGGTCTGAATAAGAGGGGCATAGATCTAAAGTTCAATGTGTTCAGATGGACAATCTTAGGTGTGAAGTTAGTGTGAGAAGAATTGATAAGAGATGAATGAACGTATTAGAGAGTGGTGTGGTGTGAAGAAAGGGGTAAATGAGAGAATAAATGAAAGTATGTTGAGATGTGGTTTGGTCATGTGGAAAGGATGAAAGATAGTCGGTTGCTGGAGGTATAGGTGAGTGTGTTGGGAACCGACCGGCTGGGAGACCGAAGAGAAAGTGGATTGAGTCGGTGAACGAATGTCTGAAGGAGAGAAATGTGAGTTTGGCCGGAGGCGAGAATAAAGGCAGCTGATATAGAGAATTGGCGCGTTTCATGGTAGTATATATCTACCGCAATGAAATATTGAATCTGCATTTTAATGACTTACCATGATATCCGTCGCATCTGATAGCCGTAGGTGCATTTCGCTCTAATGAGCTCTCACCAATTAATGGCACAGAGGGGCGGTAAGGCTGGCCTTCTTTCGACGTTTGTCATGTTTCTCCCTACTGCTTTTCCGGATGCTTTTGTACAAAGCACCTTTACTCCCAATCTTGGGGCAAAGAGGAAGGTGAATACAGACAGACACAAGAAATAATGTACATACCCGTGTACAAAGTTAGATAGGTATATATATATATATATATATATATATATATATATATATATATATATATATATATATGTATATATATTTAAGTATGGTCGTTTTTTATTAGTGTTTATATATTAATAGCAGAGATAAAATTAAAAATAAGAATTCCTTACAATAATGAATTTATATGTTATTTTATATCATTTAATCTCAGATATTGTTCTTATCAAATTCCCATTGAGATATAAAAAACTTTTTCATAAAAAAAAAATTTGCTGAATCAACAAATATAGAAGAAAAATAAATATAGTTTGTCACATAAAATGGGATTTTGTTTTCTTTCTTTTTTCGTATTTTCCATATGAAGAATCTAAATCTTCCTTTTATGTTCTGTAATATCTCATTATGATCTTTCATCTCGTATATTTTTTCATTAGTAAGCTTCAATAACAACTGTTGGCGTCCTTATTTCTATTCTTTTTATCAGCATGATGCACGTATTATTATTATTATTATTATTATTATTATTATTATTATTATTATTATTATTATTATTATTATTATTATTATTATTATTATTATTATTATTATTATTATTATTATTGCTTATTATTTATTATTATTTTAATATAGAATGGTTACTACTAGAAATACTTAAAATATTATTATTATTATTATTATTATTATTATTATTATTATTATTATTATTATTATAAATGCAATAATAATAATAATAATAATAATAATAATAATAATAATAATAATAATAATAATAATAATAATAATAATAATAATAATAATAATAATAATAATAATGCCTGACACTGTGACGACATGTCAAGTGATGAAGTGATGAGGTGGTTGCGGAAGAAACTGAAGACCTGGATCAAACATTTCAGCCTATTTGTTCTTCAAGTGAATCATATTTGTTGAGTCAGGGAGATCTGAATGATCTTGTGCGTGATTTACACTTGTCAAAAAAGGAAGCTGAACTCCTTGGTTCAAGGTTAAAGGGATGGAATCTTCTCCAAAAAGAGACTAAAGTTTGTTTTTATCGTGACAGGCATTGTGGTTTTGAAATGTTTTTCTCACTTGAGAACGGCATAGTGTATTGTAATGATGTATATTCTGTTATGGAGGAATTTTGCCACACATATAACAAGCATGAGTGGCGCTTGTTTATTGACGCTTCAAAAGTAAGTTTGAAAGCAGTTTTACTTCACAATGGTAATGTGTTTCCCTCTGTTCCTCTGGCACATGCACCTTACATGAAGGAAACATATGAGAGTATGAAGCTTCTGTTGCAAAAAATTAAGTATGAGGATCATAAGTGGAATATATGTGGTGATCTAAAGATCGTGTCACTTTTACTTGGAATGCAGCTGGGTTATACCAAATTTTTCTTTTCCTTTTTTTGTGAATGGGACAGTCGGGAAAAATAAACATTATCTGAAGAAAGTGTGGTCACAACGATCTTTGACTCAAGGTGAGAAAATGTCATCAATCCTTCTCTTCATAAAATATATCTGCCTCCCTTATTAGTGCAAATAAGCTTCAATAACAACTAGTTAGCGTTTGATAGAAACTGGCACAGATTCCCATATTTAAGAACCAAATTTCCAAGAATAGGACGCTAAAATCAAGGAAGGTATTTTTATTGGGCCACAGATTAGGGAGCTGATGAACGACCAACAGTTTGAGGAAGAGCTTAATGATGTTGAAAAAACTGCATGGCTGTCATTTAAGAAAGTTTGTAGAGACTTTTTGGGGAACCACAGAGCAGAGAACTATTCTGACATTGTGAAAGAGCTACTGACATCATACAAGGCCTTGGGATGCAATATGAGCCTAAAAATCCACTTCCTCGACTCTCACTTGGACTTCTTCCCTGAAAATCTTGGGGCAGTCAGTGACGAACACGGCGAGAGGTTTCACTAGGACATTCTGAGCTTTGAAACCCGGTACCAAGGAAAGGTGAGCACTTCTATGTTGGCTGATTACTGTTGGTCACGAAAAAGGGACTTACCAGAAGCTAAATACCGTCGAAAATCATATGCCTCTACATTTTAAAGGTGAGTTTTAATATAAAATTAGCTCGATTTGCAAATTTATTTAATATATTTATCTAAAAATATAAATATGCTTCCCCAGAAAAACTATGGGTGACAGAAAAACACTGAAAACATATTTGAAATCAGTGGAAAATTCGTTTAAAATTCACCTTTTTGAGTTATTGGGAAAAAAAATTTTTTATGAAATTTTGTTGACCATTATTATTATCATTATTATTATTATTATTATTATTATTATTATTATTATTATTATTATTATTATTATTATTATTATTATTATTATTATTATTATTATTATTATTATTATTATTATTATTATTATTATTATTATTATTATTATTATTATTATTATATTATTATTATTATTTATTATTATTATTATTATTAGTAGTAGTAGTAGCAGTAGCAGTAGTAGCAGTAAAATTGATATTTGTAGAGTAGTACAGTAAGAAAGTGGTAGTATTATTATTATAATTATTATTACTATTATTTTCTTTATTATTATTATTATTATTATTATTATTATTTATTATTAATATTATTTTTATTATTATTAATATTATATTATTATTATTATTATTATTTATTAATTATTATTATTATTATTATTATTATTATTATTATTATTATTATTATTATTAATAAAGTTGTTGTTATAATAATTATAATTAAATTTATTATTATTATTATTATTATTATTATTATTATTATTATTATTATTATTATTATTATTTATTATTATTATTATTATTATTATTATTATTATATTATTATTATTATTATTAATAATAATAGTAAAGGTAATGTTAACTTTATTGTTATATTTTCATTATTGTATGAATTATTATTATTATTTTTATTATTATTATTATTATTATTACATTATTTTTATTATTATTATTATTACTATTATTATAATATCATTATTATTATTATTATTATTATTATTATTATTATTATTATTATTATTATTATTATATTATTATTATACTTATATTATTATTATTATTATTATTATTATTATTATTATTATTATTTATATTATTATTATTGTTATTATTATTATTATTATTATTGATTACTATTATTATTATTATTATTGAATATTATTATTATTATTATTATTATTATTATTATTATTATTATTATTATTATTATTATTTATTACTATTAATATTACTATTATTATTATTATTCTTATTTTTATTCTTCTTATTATTGTTATTGTTATTATTGTTAATATTATTATTATTATTATTATTATTATTATTATTATTATTATTATTATTATTATTATTATTATTATTATTATTATTACGTTATTATTATTATTATCATTATTATTATTATTATTATTATTATTATTATTATTATTATTATTATTATTATTGAGTAATTGAATTATAATTTACACTTAGAAATATAAATATAGTTATAATTATAAATTATTATTATAATTATTATTATTATTATTATTTTTTATTATTAGTATTATTTTATTATTATTATTATTATTATTATTATTACTATTATTATTATTATTATTATTACGTTATTATTATTATTATTATTCGTCTTCTGCTATTCACTACACTTTCGTATTACATTATTATTATTATTATTATTATTATTATTATTATTATTATTATTATTATTATTATTATTATTATTATTATTATTATTATCTTTATTACTATTATTATTATTATTATCATTATTATTATTATTATTATTATTATCATTATTATTATTATTATTATTATTATTATTATTATTATTATTATTATTATTATTAATATTATTATTATTATTATTATTATTATTATTATTATTATTATTATTATTATTATTATTATTATTATTATTATTATTATTATTATTATTATTATTATTATTATTATTATTATTATTATTATTATTATTAGTAGTAGTAGTAGTAGTGTAGTAGTAGTAGTAGTAGTAGTAGTAGTAGTAGTAGTAGTAGTAGTAAAATATACAAGTATTTTAAGTATTAAAATAAACGAAATTGAACAATAAATTATTTTATACTCCTTCATTTTTAAATGTATATTCCTACTTCCTAATTAAAAACAAAAATAAGCATAAGAATTGATTTTAATATATCATAAAAATAAAATTATTATATTATTAATATTGTAAAATTATTATATAAAAAAATTATTTCCCAAGAAATATAAAAAAAAAAAATCATAAATATTTTGTCATGTTAAGAATATTGAGAAAAATAAATCTTCATTTTTTTTTTCATATAAAATAAGATTTTTCTTACTTTTATTTTTCTATTATCCCATTATATTTTCCTTTTTTTCTACTTTTCCATTATATTTTATTTATCATTCTATTTTTCTAATATTTTATTATATTTTTCTTTTCTTTTTCCTTCTTATATTTTATTTACCATTTTATTTTCTAATAATTCTATTATATTTTCATTTTTTCTTCTTTTCTATTATATTTTATTTATCATTCTATTTTTCTTTTATTTTTATTTTTTCTACTTTTCCATTATATTTTATTTATCATTATCTATTACTTTCTACGTTTTCTTTTTTCCTATTTTTTAAGTTATTTTTTTTTATAAATTCCATATATAGAATCAAAATCTTCTTTTATGTTCCATAATATCTCATTATGATCTTTCAACTCGTATATTTTTCGTTAGTAAGTCATCAATAACAATTGTTGGCGTCCTTGTTTCTCTTCTTTTGTTCAGCATGGTGCAACTTATTATTATTATTATTATTATTATTATTATTATTATTATTATTATTATTATTATTATTATTATTATTATTATTATTATTATTTATTATTATTATTATTATTATTATTATTATTATTATTATTATTATTATTATTATTATTATTATTATTATTATTATTATTATTATTATTATTATTATTATTATTATTATTATTATTATTATATATTATTATTATTATTATTATTATTATTATTATTATTATTATTATTATTATTATTATTATTATTATTATTATTATTATTATTATTATTATTATTATTATTATTATTATTAATATTATTATTATTATTATTATTATTATTATTATTATTATTACTATTATTATTATTATTACTATTATTATTATTATTCATTATTATTATTATTATTATTATTATTATATTATTATTATTATTATTATTATTATTATTATTATTATTATTATTATTATTATTATTATTATTATTATTATTATTATTATTATTATTATTATTATTATTATTTTTTTCCACTTTTTTATTATCTTGATTTAGTCCAACATAAGAAATTCACTTAGTCATAAATCTGAGACATTATTTCAACAACCCTATAAGTTATTCTCTGAGGCATGAAAAGAAGAAGTTTCTGTGATTTTTCCCCATTTTCAAAGACATTTAACTAAATAGCAAGTAATGATCTATAATGTCAAGTACTTTGCTGAAGTTTTCAGGCAACATTTTTCTTTATATATATTATTATTACATATTATTATATATATTTTATTGTAAATATATATACATATTTATATTATTATATATATTTTACATATACGTTTAATTATTAATATTATAACTAACATTTTATATTATTACCATGTATATATATTATTATTATATATTATTATATATGTAATTATATATATATAAGAAGTAATATTCATATATTATTATATATATTATTGTTATTATTTACATATATTATTATATATATATATATTATATTTATATATTACATATATATATATTATTATTATTATACATTATATTATTATTATTATGCTGATTATTATTATTATATTACATTATTGTTATTAAATATATGTATATTTATTATATATATATAAATATATACATATATATATATATATATATATATATATATATATATATATATATATATATATATATATATATATATAAAGTTATTAAAAATATAAAAAATATATTTATTTTTTTATATATATATATATATATATATATATATATATATATATATATATATATATATAAAGAATATATATATATATATATATATATATATATATATATATATGAAATATGTCCGTTCCTAGGAACCGGGTCTTAATTAAGTATGATGTATTACTCCCCCCGTTCCTTTAAGCTGTTGATGTCATGAAACTTTTATATTTTATATACATTTAGCTCTTAACATACTTTTAGATCATTATACAGGAAAGTAAAAATTAAGGATAATAGAAAATTAAAATTAAAATAAATAATAAATAAAAGAAATAAAGATAAAAATAAATATAATGATAACAAATTAAAATTATATTTTTAAATTGAAGACTTAGCAGTATTAAAAGTTAAAATCATAGTATGTACGGGATCAAAATTTAAATGAAAAATAAATACACAAAGCACTAAATAGAACAAGACATACTAAGTATATAAGAGGTTAAAATTATACTAGCAAGAGAGGGGAGTTAAGAGAATAGATGAAAGCGAAATAAAAGTTAGTTTGTCGAAAATTGAGTTTCAGAATACCCTATATTATGACCTCCACTGTTGTGAATGGGAGAGATAAGAGAGAGATAAGGGGAAGGGGAGAGAAGCCAAAAGCAAGGAAGGAAAAAAAGAGAGAGAGAGGAGAGAGAGAGAGAGAGAGAGAGAGAGAGAGAGAGAGAGAGAGAGAGAGAGAGAGAGAGAGAGAGAGAGAGAGAGAGAGTCATGAAAGGAGTAGGGGAGTAGAGGTGTGAGCAGCATTTAAAGAAGGGTGTAATTGTTTGATAAGCAGGGAATCGAGTATTTTTTTCGTCGGTCTCATCAGGACTTGAGCAGAGGATCTGAATTCCTGAGCAGCGGAGGGGGTCGTTGGAACTATGAAAGTGGTTGCGAATAGGAGTGTTCATGGTTGAGTGAGGGAAAATTTGTTCGGAAAGAGATTCCCAGGTGTTTACAGATCCTCAATTTGAGTTGGAAGCCAGTCTGGCCTATGTAGCAGGCATTGCAGCCTTCGCACTTAGTTATAAACCACTGAGGACCTAAGTAAAGCTGTGAGTGTGTTCTTTATAAGAAAAGAAAGCATTTTAGAGAGGGGGTTGTTAATCAACAAGGTGGGGGGTCTAGGTGGGTAGAGTTTAAGTAATTGGCGTAATTCCTGATTGAGGGAGTGTGGGAGGGACCCAGAAAAGGGATTTTAAAGTAAGTAATGAGTTTAGAAGCAGTTGGAGATGGAGTTGTGGGTTTAAAAATGTTTTGAAGAAAGTTATAAATGGAGGATTCAACAAGACTGGGAAGGAAAAGTTAAGGCAAAAAAGGATTCAAGATGAAACGTTTGCCAATTACAGCAGATTTGGTATGCACGATGAAGATGCAGAGTGATGGTATTAGAGAGAAAGCTGTAAGGAGATGAGCTTAGTGGTCAATCCGGTAAATGTTGGCTTCCTATAAACACTAGTCTGAAATTTGTCATTGTCCTTGTAAATATTAATGTCAAGAAATGCCAGGGAATTATTTTCTTCAGTTTCAAATGTGAATTTAATATTTGGATGTTTAGAGTTGAAATAATGCAGAAACATCTCGATATGTTCTTTAGATCTAAATAGCAAGAAGGAATCATCAATATATCTTCTATAGAAAGCTGGTCTAAATTTAGTAGGGCAACTTTGAAGCCAGAGAGATTCAAAATGGCACATAAATATATTACTAAGTGTAGGACCTAATGCAGCACCCTTAGCCACGCCATACATAAATTTGCTTGTAAAATTTTCCATTAAATAGAAACATTATATCTTTAGTAGCTATATGTAATAATTCCTCAAAACTAGACCTGTCCAGACCATTGACTGTTGCTGCATTAAGGAATAAAGAGTTAAGAATAATGTCCAGAGTTTCATTTAAAGGCACATTCGTAAATAAACTTTGGATATCAAAACTCGCCATAATGTATTTGCCAGAAATGCAGAAATTCAACAAATTTAGGAAATTTAAAAGAACTGAGAAGTGTATATTTTCGTTGTGAGGGTTGAGGTAGTATCGCGAATTGGAGATATTGTGAGAGGAAGCATTGATGGCTGAGAGAATGGGACGTAGAAGAGGTTGGGTTTATGAGCTTTTGGTATATATATATATTATATTACTAATATATATTGCTATATATATATATATATATAGGTAGTATATATATATATATATATGTTATTATATATTATATATATATATATATATATATAATATATTTATATAATTGTTATAATTATTATTATTATTATTATTATTATTATTATTTTATTATTATTATTATTATTATTATTATTATTATTATTATTATTTATTATTATTATTATTATTATTATTATTATTATTATTATTATTATTATTATTATTATTATTATTATTATTATTATTATTATTATTATTATTATTATTATTATTAATATTACATATATATATTATATTATTATTATCATTATTATTATTATTATTATTATTATTATTATTATTATTATTATTATTATTATTATTATTATTATTATTATTATTATTATTATTATTATTATTATTATTATTATTATTATTGTTATTATTATTATTATTATTATTATTATTATTATTATTGAATGAAAAATACATTTCTCTTTCTTTCTTGCTCCACTATTGTTCCAGTTGATGATGTTAGTTTAAATAATTATTCTTGGTATAATAGAATTACACTATCATAGTTTTAAAATATATTTGAACTAAGAGTTGCAAAGCTTTCGAAGGGTTGGGAAAATGTAACTTGAAACCAATTTCATGAAAAAAGGGATGAATACATAAATTGGATAATTCCATTTACTTTTTAACTTTTCTTGGGAGGGGAAAGGGCTATTTGATCTTGCAATATATTCTTTATGCAGACACAACACACACGCTCATTATTATTATTATATATATATACATATATTATTAATTATTATATATATATATATACACATGATTAATATTACACATACATATATATAATATAGAAATATTATTTTTTATATAAATATATATATTGATATTATTATTATTATTATTATACATATATATTATTATTATTATTACAGATATATTATTATATATATATATAAACATATATACATATATATATATTTTTATATATATTATTACATATATGTTATTATTGTTATACATATATATACATATATTGCTGCTATTAGATATGATAGGAGATAAAGAAAGAAGAGTTGAGTATTGGTTAAGAAGACATATATACATATTATTATTGAGCATATATATGCATATATATTATTATTATTATTATATTATTACTTCATATATTGGCATACTGGTTGGTTGGGTTGACGTAGTGCGCTGTTGGCTAGCTGTTGGCATACTGCTGCTGGCTATTAGCTGGTTATTATTGCTGGTTATTATTATTACATATTATTATTATTGCTATTATTATGTATATTATATTATTATTACATATTATTATTATTATTATTATTATACATTATTATTATTATACATACATACATATATATATATTGTTACATACAATACATTATGGATATTATTACATGTATATATTTATGGTATATATATATATTATTATTATTATTATTATTATTATTAAGTACATATTGGTTGGAAAGAGTTATATATTGAGTTGCTATTATTGGTTATATATTGTATTACATATTACATATCATCATTGCTAGTTATTATTATTACATATTATTATTATTATTATTGTATATTTATATTATGTTGTTATTAGTATATAGTAATATTATTATTATTATATATTATTACATATATTATTATTATTATTATTACAGGCATATATACATATATATATATTATTACATATATATATATTACATATATATATATTATATATATATAATATACATATATTAATATCAATGTTATATATATATATATATATATATATTTATATATATGATAGTTAGCATCTGGAGAAAAAAATGTGAGCTGCATATATATACATATATATATATATATATATATATATATATATATATATATATATATATATATATATATATATATATATATATATATATATATATATATATTTAAAATCTGTATAACCACAGAGAATATAAAATCATAGGAATCACCCCTAAAATATAAAAACTACGTTACACTTAAAACATTAAGACAATAAAAATGGGAGAAATTCTATAAAATATTGGAGGCCTTTCTGTGCATTAGCACTTTATTCAACAGATTAACACCATGCGCACCAAAATTAAAAATTATTAAAACCATAGCAAAGTGTCAGTGAAAAAATTGGTTGGTTGAAACATTCATTTGTTATCGGCGAAGAGAAGCCATTTTTTATCACTTTTTAATATATTACACAAAACAGCATCCAACCTCATTTCCCCCTCCAAAACATTAATATGTTGATTTTTAGAGATATATATTAAATAACTTTCCAAAAGTTTACGTTTAAAATTATTATTAATACATATATATTATTTACATTACATTATTAGTTGGTTTTTATTGTATATTATTGATATATATATTATATTATTATTATATACATGTAACTTCCATATACACATACCCCCTTATATATTATACTTCATAAGCATACATATATATATATATATATGTATATTATTATTATTATGCTATTATATATATAAAAATAAATACATATTATTATTATTATTAAAAGAAGAAATTATTATTAGATATATATATATAACATATATACATATATATATTGTTATAATAGCGTCTGTATAATATATTATTACATATATACATTTGATATCGATATATATATATATATATATATATATATATATATATATATATATATATATATATATGAGTTCACGTTTGGCTCAGTGGGTTAAGGCGAGCTTTTTGGCTCGCCTTAAGAACGAGGATTCCCTCTCAGTTATGGGTTCGAATCCTCGTTCGGCTACTTCTTGAACGGACATAAAAAATTGTCGTCAGTAGGAGATTTTCTGTAATATTTACGTATTGCAGTTTACGGCATAGTGTATTACACTAATCTCAATACACACACATCACTACAAACATAGCCAACACATACAACAGAACAATCTATTCACATACAAATCACTCTTCTCATTCTAAACATTCTCGCACTTTCCACTTGGTCAGAAACCATGCAAATACTTTCCCTGAAACATATCCGATCTCGGGATTGAGGTTACTTTCCGACCTCAGGATTGAGGTTACTTTCCGATTCCTGGATTGAGGTTATGTTGCTAGGTGACATAACATAACATATATATATATATATATATTGATAATTAGTTATATATATATATATATATATACATATATATATATATATATATATATATATATATATATATAAATATATATATATATGTTTCGGGTCTGATAAAGCAAGGTGCCGAAAACCCCCTTCTATCATTTGTGTCTTCTAGTGAATGGTGGTAAGGTTAAAAACTTATCTACCACCTCAACACCACCCCGTGGCCATGCGATATGGTGTTTGTGTAAATAAATAATAATATATGTTAGCAGCATATATATATATTATTACAGCAGCATATATATATATTATTATGCTATTATATATATATATAATATATATATATATATATATATATATATATATATATATATATATATATATATATATATATATATATATATATATATATTAGTTCAGAGTGAGGAAAATAATAGTACCATTTGGAAAAGAGATTATAACTTCTTTAATAATAAAGCCTTGATCTTTCATTGTGGTTTTAATTCATCTTTAAGTTAAGGTCTTTTAGAATAGATTCTTTCACCTTGTGAATGGCTTTCAATAGAATGTAATATTATTCTTAAATCAAAACAATTGTCAGTTTCTTTTGAGATGTGAAATAATGATATTGCCATCTCAATTCTGCTCTATAAAGTGAAACGCTGTAACTAGATATCATTCAATGTAGTTGATAGTAATTGTAAAGATAAACATTTAAATTCGTCTGGTTCTCTTCAAACTTAAACTGAGAAATGGTTTCTATGGAAATGAGGATCAGTATTATCTAGAAAAATAGCCCAGTTATTATGAAAGAACATTTAATCAGCAAATAAACAAGATCAAGTAGAATTTAAAGAATTCGCAGAACCTGACCAGTTTGGGCAAAAGTAAGATATTAGAGTTTCAAGAAATGGCTGACCTCTTGGGACAAAAGTAAGGTCCTAGAGATTCAAGAAATGGCTACCAAAATCATCCATTACCATGTTTGACAGCTGATATCATAGAGTTCGGTTTGTAACTAATCTTGGGAGGGGCAGAGGTGGCTTCAATTATAAATTTGTCCTTCTGCTGGAGTAATGTTAAAAGATGATTCACAGGATCATATAAACTATTTTCTGCTTTTCAATTCTTAAATTTTTTTCTCACTCTAACTTTTCAGCGTTAAAGGTTTTAATATTATTATTATTATTATTATTATTATTATTATTATTATTATTATTATTATTATTATTATTATTATTATTATTATTATTATTATTATTATTATTATTATTATTATTATTATTATTATTATTATTATTATTATTATTATTATTATTATTATTATTATTATTATTATTATTATTATTATTATTATTATTATTATTATTATTATTATTATTATTATTATTATTATTATTATAGGTTTAGCATATGAAGCCTATTGTAAAATCATTTTGGTACTTTTTGATTGAAATAAACAGTTACTTAATCTGAATGAAGAACGTTTCTCTCAATTTTTTGGTGTTTGGCAAAGATTATGTTACTAATATTTAAAATCTCTAATCTATATGCAGTTCTAACAGCTGAGACTTTCCTATTAAAACTGTAATTATTATAGTGATGTAGCAGATTCGTAGTGCCTCAACCTTGAGACCGAGTCGTGAGATACTTTCATTTTTCTGCGTATATATATATATATATACTATATAGTATATATATATATATCATAATATAACTACTATACTCATATATATTATACTATAGCCCTCACAATATATATATATATACATAAGTATATATATAATGAGATCTAAGTAGAAAATTCAACACTCGTGAAGCTGCATTATTTCGCACTTATAAGAAATAACAAACAACTCTGATTCATGAATAAGCCAGTCAATAAAACGTTCATCAGATTTTTACTTATCGATTAATTATGAAGAAACAAAAGTAAAAACAAATGAAAGGTAAGCTATAACAACCCATTTTTTACTCCAATTCAAAATTTTCAAAAAAGTAAATCTTAGTAAACATTTCAAGTAATATCATTAAAGAATAAATGAGCTATATCATATTTTAAATTACAAAATTAAAATATTTTGTTAAATTTTGAAAAACAAAAATCTTATTTGAAAATAAATTAATCATGTATTTTGGTTTTTATTATTATTGGTTGATTTTTAACTAATATTATTATTATTATTATTATTATTATTATTATTATTAATTATTATTATTATATATTATTATTATTATTATTATTAAGTAGTAGTAAGTAGTAGTAGTAGTAGTAAGTAGTAGTATGTAGTAGTAGTAGTAGTAGTAAGTAGTAGTAGTAGTAGTGGTAGTTTAGTAGTGGTCAGTAGCATATAGTCAGTAGTAGTAGTAAGTAGTAGTTGTAAGTAGTATGTAATTAAATATTATTATTCTTAATTATTTTATTATTTTACTTATTTCTCATTTTTTTAATATTCCAATTTATTACCTTTTTGTTTTAATTTTTATGGTTATTACATTAGGTATATATTCATTATTATTATTATCTATTATTATATTATTATTAATTAATTATTGTTTATTAATTATTATTATTATTATTATTATTATTATTATTCAATTATTTATGATTATTAATTATTATTATATTATTATTATTATTATTATTATTATTATTATTATTATTATTATCTATTATTACTTCGTCTATTCCTTATTTTATAAATAACAATATTATAATAATAATGATATTTTTATTGTTAACAAAAACTTTTTATTTTTCAGAAATTTTAATAATAATTTACCTAAATCTAATATATTAGTTTCGGCGAAGTTCTACAAGTGGTGTCTTAAAAGATAAGTTCTAGTTTTATTTTTTTTTTTTCAAGTTTTTATATTGTAGGTTTTTATCAAGTTAATACTCGCTATTCGGTGGGGAAATAGCTTATATACGTTAAGTTTTATTTTAACAGATGCAAAATTTTTATATTCTTAATTAATTTTAGCATTTAACTTTTTAATTTAGGTTTTATTGTACTGAATCAATATTTTATTTCGAATTTCTCACTTTTGTTTTTTGGTCTTTTGCTTTTATTCTTGTTTTTTGTGATATGTAGGTGTGTGTTTGTGTGTGTGCAATTGACCTTTACCAACATCAACGGCTTACACTGTAACTCTGCTTCGTGTACATCTCTCTACACTATTAACCCTCAACCCTAAACCGCATCAACATTTCGCTTTCGCTCTGAGACTCAGATGGCTTAAGAATTCAATCTCTACACTCGTCTTTAATTGGTCATCAAACCACCGCCATTAGCTATCTTACCAATCAAATGAGAAATGAACTCGACTTATAAGACTGTATCGAACCGCTGTCGCGCTTCTGCCACGAATACACCCAAGAATGGCATGCTCGTACTCTATCGAGTTCTGAATTCAGGAATGAGCAGCGTTCGATTCTCTTCTTCGACTAAAATATTTACTCCACTCTACGATACACTCCATAGGTTTTAGAATCGTCGACTAAACTCTTCAAGACAACAGAGCAAGAGCCAGAACATCATTTCCCACCAAACAACAACAGATGGCTCATACTCACCATCATTGCTCTCTCAACTAAGAAAGCGCTGACGAAGATCGACAAGGAATAGAGACAGTCATCATAATGTAATGAACTGCATAGAGCATTACAGTAACGAGAGACTACAAACAGAACAGAACCTGAAGAAAAACACTGATAGAAACGAAGAAGAAAAACGTTATACCTCGCTAACACGTCAGCGCCAAACGTCGAAAGTTGAGAGAGCTTGTAGCAAAAGAAAAATCGAGATTCACCGTTCTTTACTGATAGACAAAATTACTTTTGTAGCGACGACTTCTTTTTTCGTGACGATCAGCCTTGGACGAGCAGTAGACCGTCGTGACCCACCCAAACAAAAATCGGAATCAAATGCTATTGGACTAACTCGTCAACGCGCTAACACACGACAAAATCCAAGTCATCCCCGTAAGCTACTAAGACCTAGGCGGACAAACTATCAACTCAGAACTATAGATATGTACAAGTATACCCTCGGCCATAGAATACCTCTCGATGCAGCTACGAAGTCCGCTACTCGCGCACTACAGAGCAGAAGCAAGTTGATAAGTTCCAGATGAGTCTATAAAAGAAGACAAGTATGAGAAGCGGTTTTCAGCAAAAGATACACTATAAGGAACACTAAGAAATACAAGTGAGCGGCTATACGGCAACTAAAGGTTAGCAAGGATCAGACGCAGGACCTTCACTTTTTTTTCGGAATTGGTTGGACATATTGCTGCTTCCAACAATGAGAGAAAGTTGTTTAGTATTGAGACTAGAGAATATAGTTGGACATCTCCGACGATAGGGCGCAGGGTCAGCAGCCGAAGAGCAACACACCCCCCTCAACAACCTCGTGGGATGGAACACGTCATCTGCCACCACCGCTTTACAGCTCACACGTCTCCATGACAATCCTCCAGGAAAGCACACGTAGCACCCGACTGTCACAAAATCGTAACATCTCATCCAGAACAAGAGCATAGACACCACCTGCAGAGCAGACACGGAGTGAGGAAAAGATAGAAACTTCTGCCAACAGGTGAGCTATCAAAACTCCCTCCGACAACTCACCTCCTCAGGTCACGGCCGGACAGTAGAATTGGCCAGTTTCAGTCTGAGACGAATCTTATGAAACCACGACCACTCACGACTCTACACCGCACATCTAAAGTCGCGGAGCGCGAAGCACAACCAGACTATAACGTCTGGCGAAGAAAGAGAGCAGCAACGACTTTGTCAGTTATCGCAGAAACAGGACGCGCAGCGTATCAACTCTTTTGTCTTGATGCAACAGCCAACCCGCCTCTTCCGCAAGCAGCCTCAATGCCTAGCACCGCATATTACTGCACCCCTAGACTTAGAAAAGTACACATTACAACAACCACCGGAGATGATAGAAGATGTCGAAGACAATATCCTTTTACAACTCCACAAGCAGTATAGACAATCTAATAATCCAACTAGTACTCAAGTTAGTTCTGAATGGACTGAGAATACAAGCCACGATCGACAGCCAACTAGGATATAAATGAGGAGGCAGAACGATTTAGATCGACAAGAAGGCATGATAACCTTCACGACCATCATAACACCACAACCCCGAGATCAAAACGCAACCTACACATCCCGCTCACCAATAACATCAACCCTAACCATAAACAACGCCACACTAATCATCCAGACAATACTCAGCACACATCCGACACACGAATAACAACCATGGCTGCCTACCCACTAAAACACTAGAAACACGAAGCCACAACC
Organism: Trachelipus rathkii; assembly: GCA_015478945.1. NCBI lineage: Eukaryota > Metazoa > Arthropoda > Malacostraca > Isopoda > Trachelipodidae > Trachelipus > Trachelipus rathkii. The sequence goes on from JABUQX010014731.1 coordinate 21,919, forward strand.
AGCACCAATATTATTAACCATACAGAGTCAAGAAGCTTTCATTTTTTCTCATATTATATTCATAACCAGACAACACCATAATCTAAACTAAAAAACCTACAAAAAACACAACAGAATTACTTACAACGGAAACGAAAAGAACATCAACGAAACAAGCACAAACGTCCACAACCTACCCTACACTCACACCAAATAAAACACTACTAATAATGAATATATAATAAACGATCTGACCAGAAAACACAGGCACAAAAACCGCACCCAATAGCCACTACACTAACAATCATCGTATAGACGGTACTCCGCAAGGAACTTGTTCTAGAAAACACAGCCGCCAGCGAGCAACCAAAAGTAACAAAATAAATCACACACTAAAATAATCGCCAATACACACAACACAAAGAAAGCACAAGACCTAAATAAACAAAACACCCCACAAACACAAAAAACACCAAAAAAGGTCTTGTGGTCAGATTTGATGATTAAGCTAAGCGTTGTTTAAGGTGTATCAGTTTAAAAAGAATGGCGAACTTACTGTCGTAGAAGACACATAGGTCAATCGCTGTATCTTCAAGATTGGTTGGTTCTTTAAATCCTTTCTCTAATTATTATTTTTACCCTTATATTTTTTTATATGTTTTTTTCCTTTCTCCATTTTCACACACACATTGTAATGTGCAGAAACTTCAGAGTGTTGATATCTACATTTTATTTTTACTAAATTGTACGATTTTAATTAAAAACTATATTTAACATACTAAAGCCGTAAAGTTAAAATAAGAGGTGTTATTACCTACCATGGGGGATTAGTAAATGCTTTGTTTTACCTCTTTTATGCTTTAACTTTCTGCTTTAAATAAAACTGCTTTAATTGTTTTTACTTGCTTTAATGTATCTTGGGATTGTGGTGCTGGGTTTGTGGGTGTGTTGGGATGGGGTTCTAGGTGGCTTTCTTGCTTTGGTGTGCTGGTTTTGTGGTTATGGTGTGAGTGGGTTGTTTTTTGTGCTGTGTGTGTTTCTTTAGTTTGGTGTTTTTTTGTTGTGTAGTTTTTGTCTTAGTTAAACTCATCTGCTTTAAACTGTTTTTTCGTCTCTGTTCGTTAACTGTGCTATACGATCGGAATTGTGTGAGGGTTTTTAATTAGTTGCTCCAGATCGTGAGATTGCTGAATTTGGCTTCCTCCCCACCTAAATCAGCATGAGAGGACCCCAAACCATTTCAGTGTTGTGTACATTGAAATCATAAATTAGAGGACCTCAGTATTTGATGAGAAGATATAACATCTCGTGAGAATTAGTAAGATATTCAAGAAGGCGTGAAAATCTGTTCTGTTAGGAAACAGTACAGAAAGCATAAAGATTTATTGTTATTATTTGTAAGAAGAAGAAGTTAGTCGATTCGGATTCTCGAGAAGGTGTTATTGTTTACATGGCACATACTACCCTTCAGACGGAAATTTGAAAAATAAGTTATAGGTTGGATATATTAAAAGAGTTAGAGGATAATCTTAGCCATATGGGCCTCAGACATAGCAAAGGCTTAGGATTTAGAGTTAGCGTAAGCCACGGGTTGGTCAGGTTGATGAAAACCCGCGCCTGTGCAAATCTGCCATCATACAAGCACACACATCAACAACAACAACAAAAAACAACAGACAAAAACAGGTAAAAATCAGGATAAAATTGTTCGTACGCTAAAACCGTATTTATAGTAAATATGAAATTTATTTTAATCATTATTATTATTATTATTATTATTATTATTATTATTATTATTAATTATATTATTATTATTAATTATTATTATTATTATATTATTATTATTATTATTTATTATTACTTAATTTTATTATTATATATTATTATTATTATTATTATTTTTTATTATTTATTATTATTTTCTTGATTATTATTTTTATTATTATTATTATTATTATTATTTATTATTATTATCTATTATTAATTATTTATTAATTTTCATTATTATTATATTAATTATTTTATTATATTATTATATTATTATTATTATTTTTTTTTTTAATTATTATTATTATTGTAATAACCTAACTTATTTATTATTGATTATTGATTATTTATTATTATTATTATTAATTTTAATTATTATTATTAATTTTAATTATTATTATTAATTTTAATTATTATTATTAATTTTAATTATTATTATTTATTATATTAATTATATTATTATTATTATTATTAATTATTATTATTTTTATTTTATTAAAATTTAATTTTAATTACAATTATTATTATTATTATTATTATTATTTTCGTTATTATTATTATTAGTGTATTATTTCATTATTATTCATTATTATTATTAATTATATTTTATTATTACTTATTATTATTTTTTCTTATTATTTTATTATTTTTTTTTTTTTTTTTTTTTTTTTTAATTATTATAATTATTTGTTACTAACATTCCTATTATTATTATTATTATTATTATTAATTATTATTATTCTTATTATTATTATTATTTTATTATTATTATTATTATTTTATTATTCATATTATTATTATTATTATTATTTCTTATTATTATTATTTTTATTAATTTATTATTATTATTATTATTATTAATTATTTTATTATTATTAATTATTATTATTATCTATTATTATTATTATTATTTTATTATTATTATTATTATATTATTATTATTATTATTATTATCCTTATTATTATTTTTATTTTATTTAATTATTTTTAGCTTTTTTACTATTATGATGTATTAAGGTACTAAATAAATATAATAAACCCATCATTATTATTCTTTATTATTTTATTATTATTATTATTATTTAAATATTATTATTTTATTAATTATTATTATTATTATTATTTAATTATTTTTATTATTATTTTATTCTTAATTATTATTATTAATTATTAACTTATTATTATTATTATTACTTATTTTTACTTATTATATTATTATTATTATTTTAATATTTTATTATTATTAATATTATTTATTATTGTTATTATTATTATTAATTATTATTATTATTTATTATTATATTATTATTATTATTATTATTATTTATTATTATTATTATTATTATTATTATTTTATTATTATATTATTATTTTTTCATATTATCAATTGATTATTAACTATGAAAATAATGGTATAGATTTGTTTAATTATTATTATCTATCTAAATTTATGGTTGATTTATTATTAATTTTTTTTTTAATTATTATTATTATTATTTTTAATTATTATATTATTATTATTATTCATTATTATTATTATTATTATTTTATTATTTATTATTTATTGTTTATATATTATATTATTATTATTATTATTGATTATTATTGTTATTATTATTTTATTATTATTTTATTATTATTGATTATTATATATTATTATATTATTATTATTATATTATATTATTATTATTATCGTAGTGGTTGGTTTGTAGGTTTAATTTCCACTGATCGTAACATATTATGGAAATGGAAGGGGAGTGTGGTTCCAAGTATTTTTAATGCTGAAGCAGAAAATGTGTTCTAAAATGCCCTAACACGTGACATTTTCAATTTATCATAGCTTTAATTCATGCGTTGTATTATTACAACATAAGTACACATAAAACTTACAAACTTTTTATTATTATTTTAGTTGATTCCATTTCATTAATTGTATGTCTGATTTCTTAATTACTAATTCTAGTAGAGATCACTAAACTATATGCTACGAATTATCTGTTGCTATTAATGTTTGCATATATCCAAATACTTGCGCAGTCATGTCAATGAGTCATGTAGCGTACATCAAATTTCTTTTAGTGTGACTTCAGCTCATAATTGTACAGCTTGTACGTGTTGTTATGAGTTTAATTGTGTAATTTCGTATTATTTTTACCATAGCCAAAGAATTTTAACTATTCATAAATAGCAATACATTTCAGTTTATTTTAATTTATTAAAATTCTTTTTTTGGAATTTACAATATCAATAAAAATCTTGCTTGCAAAAATTCTCTGAATGTTTTTTTGTTATTTCAGGAGAATTCACCACGAAAAGTCAACGCAAACCAATATCAACACTGCTTTTAAAACTTTACTTGATTGTCCCTTTGGGAGACCAAGATAAATCCTGGGCAACACATGCAACGTGAAATTAAGTATTATGTAAAAATAACTTAGTAGTTGAAAGGAAAAAAAATTGCCTTTTGGAGTACTTAAGATTTGGCGGGAGTCAACAAATCATTAAGATGATTGCTACTTTTGCTTAACATATGTTACTGGTTTAACTGCAAAAAATAAAAGTTGTCTTTTGTACCCAAATGTTCAATCAACAATGAGACCAGCACTCCATGGTGAAGAGTTTCCAATTCCAACAGAACCAGCTTCTTGGAAAGAAATTTCTGACTCTGATCTTGGTTCTCCTGACTAACACTACTGCAGAAGCAACAACGTCAAGAGATTGAACATACATACCAGAAGGATCAAATACTAAACCCCACCTCATCACACAAACAAAATTCAATGATTTGACTCATGATTTTCATTTATCTAAACAACAAGTAGGAGTGGAATCTATTAGACAAGCAAACTAAAATAGCAATAAATTGAAACCGAAACCAAAATTTTGAAATACTTTACTAAGGAAGCCTTAATTTGTCCTTGCTCTAATGTTAATGGAATGATGTCCTAGTTGGGCATTACATATGTTGTTGATGATTGGCCCTTATTTATAGACTCATCCAAAACAAGCTTAAAGGTATCGTTGTTGCATAGTCCAAATAAGCTTTTCTTTATACCGGTAGCTCATGATGTTGGAATGAAAAAAAAACATATGAAACTATGTCACTATAGCTTTTAAAGCTATTAAGTGTGACGAACAATTATGGCGAATCCATGGTGGCTTTACAAAATTCTACTGCTTTTTTGTGTTAATGATATAGCCGTGCTACTAATCAACATTACTTTCTTAAAAACTGACCAAAAAAAGATAACCTCATTTCAGGACAGCAAAATGTTAATAATATACCCTTTGTTGAGTCTTGCCGAGTTATTTTACAGCTTTACATGTAAAACTACGACTCATGAAGAATTTTCTGAAAGTATTAATAAAAAGATAGGGAGGACTTCAAATATATATCTCAGATTTTCTCGCGCTTTAGTGAAGCAAAATTGAAAGATGGAATAATCATCGAGCCTCAGATCAAAATATTACTACCTGACCATACCATTGATAGCAAATTAAATCAATAGGAACTAGCAGCGTGAAAATCATTCAAAGACGATGTTCAAGAGTTTCTTGGCAACAAAACAACTGAAAAGAGTGTTCTATCAATAGTAAAACTGCTAATGAACTACAAAAATTTAAGCTACAGAAAGTCATTGAAAATTCACTTATTACATTCTCATCTCGACTTCCTTACTCCAAATTTGGGTGCTGTTGGCGACGAACAAGAAGAACGATTCCATCAAGATATATACAAATTAAACAGTGTAATTAAGGTAGATGGCATAAAACTATAATAAGTTACTACTGCTAGTTTTTGAAAAGAGAAGTCTTCTCAGTACATGCAAAAAAAA